>AFRA01000150.1:0-47822 GCA_000223055.1 Claviceps fusiformis PRL 1980
TTAGCTAAAGATAAAATAAAATTAATAAGTAAAACTTATTATATATTTACTTAAAACTTTAAACTTAACCTCTTTACTCTTAAGATATAGGAGTTAAGGGATTCTCTCTTCTCTCTTTAAAAGTAAAATACTTTTTATTTAATAGCTATTTCTATATATAAATCTAATTTTAAAAATTTCTTTATAAACCTAAGGGTTAGAATATTTTATTTTCTTTTATTATAATCTAGGTTCTTATACTATAAAGCTACCTTTCCTTTTAATCCCTATATAAAATAATATCTAGCTACTATTTACGTATAATTTAATATATTTACTATAGTTACTATTACTTTATAGTAATTAATATAATCCTAGGTAGGCTTATCTCTAAGCTATTTATTAAAAGTAAGCCTATTAATTTAAGCTAGTATTAATAATAAATTTATTATAATTAAATATAAAGATATAAGGTTAGACTATAAGGGAATAAACTTATAAGAGGGATATAGTAGATTAAAGACTTATATAAAGGGTTTAAATTTATTTAATAATTCTAACTTTTAAAGGTTTAAAGTTTAATCCCTTTTTTAATTAATATTTAGAAGCTTATTTTTTTTAAATTAATCAAATATACTAAATAAGTCTTTTTTTATTTCTAAGTTATACTTATTCTTAAAATATAATTTAGAATCTAGTAAGGATAAGTTAATAACTAGAAAATTAGTATAATCTATATTTTTTAATACTAACTTCTAAATAGCCTAGGAAATATAATGCATTTAGGTTCTAGGTTTTAAATCTAGGTCTCTATAAAGAAGTCTACTATATAAGTATTATATTAAGAAAGGAAAAAAAGAAACTTAAGAATTATATAAAAGAAATAAATAATTTAGAATAAAGTAAACCTAAACTAAATTCTTAATTTATACCTTATTATTTTTTTAAAAAAAAATAAAAAATAAAAAATAAAAACTATTAATTTTAAAGAAAAAGAATAAAGGTTATTATTATCTCTAAAAAAGAAGTTAATATAGAGTCTTCCCCTTTTTCCTTTACCTTTATACTTTCTTTTTTTATACTATTCTTTCTTCTATTTAATTAACTTTTTTAGTCCTTACTTAATTTACTATACTAATTTAAGGTTCCTCTTTACCTATCTTTACTACCCTATATTTAATTTCCTTTAAATTCTTAAATACTACTTCTATATTTTAAGTAACTTCTTTATTTTATTTCTTTACTACTACTATTACTTCTTTATAATTTCCTTATATTAATTAAATTAACTTATTATAGTTTAATTAAATTAGTATTACTAAGTTTAATAAAGGGTTATTTAACTTCTTTTAGTATCCTTAATATATATTATATTTTAAATAAATCTATAACTCTTAATATATTTTATATCTACAATTATTATTAATTTATATTAAATCTACTTATATAATTATATCCTTTAATAATTATTCTTTTTTATTCTTTTTTTTCTTATTAAGGTTATTTTTATTTATTATATTTATATTATTTTCTTTTATTTCCTTAGGTTTTTAAATAATATAATAAGTTAATAATAAGGGCTTTAGTTTTATTATAAAGAACCTATTCCTTATATTCCTAAATTTATTATTATTATATAAGTTCCTATTTAAACTAGAATTATTCTCTACTCCCTTCATCTTATATTTTAGTTCAATCTTCTTTTTATTATTATATAATTTCCCCTTTACTTTATATTTAAGCTTAATAAAAGTTATTTTAAGTAATCTAGTTTTTATTACTAAATATAGGGATACTCTAATCTTAAGTAGTTTATTAATAGGTATATTTAGTAGGTATATTTATATATACTTAAGTAAACTAACAATTTAACTTCTACTATAAGTTTTTTTTATATTTTTTAACCCTTTAATAATTAACCTAAGTACTAAGGATGCCTTTATAGTTAGCTTTTTATATATAGTTATTTTAAAAGGTTTCTTCTTTTAAATCTTTAAAATTCTTTATATTAATTTATAAAATAATAAGTAATTAGTTATCTTTCTATTAAAACCTAAGTTTAATTCTTATTTTAAATGCTCCTTTATAATAAATTATACTATTTTATTGGGGGCCTTTTTTTAGATATAGTCTAAGTAGTATTTAATAACTTTCTAGTCCCTTACTTATATAAATATTACTAGCCTAATCTTTAGGTAGGTTACTTTTAATATTTTATTTTTTAGTTTTATTATTTTAATAGTCTTAAAGCAGACTAAAACCTAATAAAAAAGAAAAGAAGAAAAAAGAAAAAAAAAAGATAAATAGAATAATATAGAGTTAATAGATTTATATTAAATAGATCTAATATATTTTATAAAAAATAAAGAGAAAAAAAAATAAAGAGAAAGAAAAAAATAAGGTAATAAAGATAAGAGAAGAGAGAAAAAGAATAAATTTTAAGAAGTAACTAAATAAAGTGGCTAAATAGAGTAGGTAGAGTAAGTATATATAGGGTAAATATAAAGTAAGGTTAAAGTAATTATTTAAATTCTATATTTATTATCCTATTAAGTAGCTACTTTTATTGCTACTACTTTAGAACTAGTTATTTAATTAATATATACTTATAGCCTTATTTATAGTCTTTTAAATCTTTCTATTAATTATCAGTTCTACTTTATTTATTTAAAATTAAATCTCTTTTAATTTTATTAATTATTTTTTAAATTTAAGTCTTACCTTAGTTTATTTTAGTAAATTTACCTTTAACTTCTTAATTTATTAATTATATAATAACTATTATTCTATCTTAGCTTTCTTTAGTTCCTTTAGTTTTTTATTCATAACTTATTATTCTTTTTCTTATAATAAAACCTATTTTTTTATTATTATTATCGTCTTTTTTAGCTTAACTCTTAATTCCTAACATTATTATAGTTATTTTTCTAATTTAAGCACTAACTCTCCTAATTATTATAATTATTCCTTTAATTTATATACCCTTTTCTTTATTTAAATTCTTACCCCTTTAGCTTATTTTAATTATTTATTATACTTTTCTAAATTTAGGTTTCTTTTTATATTATTCTCCTTTTACTATAGGAATATTTTTACTTATTAAAAGATTTATTCAATATCTTCCTTTATAAATATTCTATATACTTATTTATCAATATATTCTTTTAATCCCCTTTTTAATTTAAATACTATTTTATAGTAAATATATATATTCTTATTTATTTAGTTTATTATACTAAATTAACTATAGTTACCTTCTTTTTTATAGTATCTTAACCTATTCTAACCTAAATATAGCTTTTTATACTTTTTATAATAAAATACTAATATTTTTTTAATTAATAATTTAGTTAGTTAAAGTAATTTAAATAGCTTACTATCCTTTAGTTTTATTTTTAATTTATAAATTATAATTTAAGCATTAAAGTCTATCTAGGCTTATTTTATTTAAATCCTTTTTTTCTTTTCTTAAATTTTAAAATTAGTATAAACTATTACTTTTATACTAATACTTTTTATTTACTTATTCTTAATATTTAAGTAAACTTAATAAACCTTTATATTCTTTAAAGCTATCTCTTTTCCTTAAGTTACTAAAGCTAGTATTATTAAAGCTATAGCTAATGCTATATCTAACCTTTTTTTTTAAATTATTTTCCTTAATTTTTTAATTATAATATTACTTAAGGGGATTACTATTACCTTTATAAAATTAAAATATTTACCTATTTATTTATAAGTTATATATTCTATAATCTAAATTGAAATTTAATATTATACCTTTTCTATAAATTCTTAATAAATAATTTTATATTTAAAATAAAAACTATAGTTCTTATAAATTATAGCTTAAGAAAATTAAAGTAACCTATTATTATTATATAGTTTTATTTTCTTTTAGTCTTATTTAGCTATATTAATTAAGTTATTTATCTCTATATTATTTTAATTAATTAATTTATTAAGTTATTAAATTACTTTTTTTTTTCTTTAAAATAAATAAGAATATTTAATAAGAAAATTTTATTAAAATAATAAATAAAAAAAAATTTAATAAAAGCTAACTTTACTTTACTTTTATTAGTTTACTATAGCCAGTATATTTAACTTTTATATTTAAAACCTAACTATAGCTAGTATTATTTATAAAGTTTAATAATTATAGTTATTATTAATTTAAATTCTATAGTTTTTATATTTCCTTTAATTTAATTATAGCTAGTATATTATATTTAATAACTATAGTTATTATTAAATTAAGTTTAGTAGTTATTAATATCCCTAAGTTTAACTATAGCTAGCACCTATTTTATATTTAATAACTATAGCTATTATTCTTTAAGTCCTATAGTTTTTGGATTATTTATATTACTATTATTTATTTATATTATTTATATTCTAAATAATTTTATAAAATATAAATAAGTTTTAAAAGTAAATCTAGGTCCTAGTCTTATTACTATAAAAAATAACTAAATAATAGGGAATATTATTATTATTATTCTAGCTAAGTTCTCTCTATATAGCTAATTCTAAATAATATATATATATTCGCTGGTTCGACCCACTTCTTACTACCGAGGTTAATCCGTCTCCCAACAGACAGTACCTTGGTGGAGAGTTGGGCTCAAACGACCTCCAGACATGTCACTGGCTCCAAATCCACCGAAGGAAATCCACCGACGTTGCAAGAGGAAATGGGAAAACGATGACATCACGACTCGGGACATCCGTGGCTTTGACATATCCTGTGGCAGCAATTCCTTGGTGCCGAGGGGCTGGCAATGTCTTTGCACAGCAGGGTTTGTGTGCTTGCGGAAAGTGTACGGCGCGGGGGTTTCCGGGTTTCTTGGTTGCTGATTTGTTTTTATGTCTTGTGCTTGTTTACAATACACATCCTGTTTGTTTTTACAGAGGTACATTACCAGGGAGAAGGCAGCCCGGCCTAGGGCCACACTTAAAGTACCCAGCAAAATCAAATAAGTAATATCCAGGGGAAAGTGCTTGATTTGTAGGTAGCGTTGATGGCGTCTGGTGGCGCAAGTAACGGGTGTAAAAATCCTTCGAGGTCGTGCGGTATATTTATTATTTGGCTATTTACCTTGTTTCCCGTAACTTGTTGTATTCTTCTACTTTTGATTGTGTTTATTTGAACTAAGACAAAGATTTATATTCTCAACCAATTTATTTCTTTTTCCATTTTTTTTTTCTCAAGCCAATCATGCAACGAAAGTCCCCGATCGGCCATCCACCATATATACGAAACTGCCCATTACGCCGGACATGCCCGGACTACAATCTCTCCCGGATGCCGAAGAAGAAAACTACATCCGCGTGTCAAGCCCTACATTGATTTGATCATGTACGGCTGTGTCGTCGAGCTGATCCAACTACACATGGGGTGGCCCGGGTAGGTGATGGGCATGGAGACGACGTCTTGTAGGCATAACCGGGGGAATACAGATTGGAAACAACATGCGGATAATAGACCGAGGAGGTTGGCGAGCCAACGGCGTGACGGGCGCTGCTGGGCGTCAGGTCCCATCGCCCACTTGTACATGTTCTCATGAACCACGTTGAGCGGTGACTCGCGAGGCAAGGCGTGGCGGACGGAACCATGTTGGTGAAATGTCAATTTAAACTACAGAGTATCGCCATCCGTGATCGGCAGGCCCTGCCACGTTTTTCCGGTGTAAGTGGCGACTCCCGAGCGTGACGGCCGTGTGATGATGCATGAAAATGGTGAGAACAGGCAGTGGGGAGGGCAGCTTGATAGTCTGCCGTCTTTTCGTTATGCATCTTGTATTTTGCATTGTCTTTCAAAGACTGGCGAGGAAGAATCATGGAACCCCCATGCCCCATTTTGACTTTTACATTTCGTGTCCAACAAATCATTATTCCTCCAAGGGAGAAGGAGAGAAGAGTTCCAAGTAAAGTAATACATAAAACCCATAAAGCCATCCTTCTACGCAGCTCCCCCATCCAACGTCAACACCTTGCCATTCACCCATTCCGCCTCCTCGCTCGCCAAAAAGCACACGACCCGCGCGATATCGAGCGGGAATCCATTCCGCGTCAACGGCGATGCATGAGCAGCCATCTGTCATTCCACCCGAACCGGTCAGTTATCCCCGTGAAACGTGAACCCAAACGAACCATCGGGGCCGGAACCTACCGCTTGTCGCTCCTCGGCACTGTACTTGTCCCCGTCGGGAATGTAATGCTGCGAGCAGCTGTGAAACATGTCCGTCACTGTGCCACCCGGGGCCACGGCATTGACCGTAATCTTCTTGTCGCCGGCGTCCTTGGAGAAGATGCGGACGAAGGAGTCAATGGCGCCCTTGGAGCCGGAGTAGAGCGAGTGCCGGGGCACGCTGAAGTCCCTGGCCGTGTTGGAGGACATGAGGATGATGCGTCCGCCGTGGTTGAGATGGCGGTATCCCTCGCGGGCGACGAAGAATTGGCCGCGGGTGTTGAGGGAGAAGACGCGGTCAAACTCTTCCTGTTGGGTGAAGGTGGTTTGGTTAATGGGGGTTTGAATTGTCTCATTTCTGAGGATGATCTACATTCTCTCTGTCTCTCTCTCTCAAAAAAAAAAAAAAAAAAAAAAAAAAAAAGAAAGCTTCATGATGGCGTGACGGTTAGAAACACCCACCTCGGTCACATCCCCAAAGTGTCCAAAGCTCACAACCCCCGAGTTACTGCACACAATGTCCAGCCCGCCAAACTGCTTGACCGCCTCGTCCATCAACCGCACAATCTGCGGCACCTGTCGAATATCGGCCTGGACGGCCACGGCGTCGGAGCCGAGGCTCTTGATCTCCGATACCACCCTGTTGGCCGAGTCGACCGAGTTGACATAGTTGACGACGACTCGGGCACCCAAACGGCCCAGTTCGACGGCCATGGCGGCGCCGATGCCGCGACCCGATCCTGTCACGAGGGCGACCTTGCCGTCCAGGCGGTATGGGAGGTGATGGGCCGTCATGACTGCTTTGCCTGAGAGGCTACCTGGCTGTTACACGCGGCCTTTCTGTTGTGTGTCCTTGATCTTGGGGTCCTTGCCATTGGCAGAAGAGGCAGGGTTATAATTTATAGGAAAAGGGGGTAAGGTGGGGGGAGTGGTGTCGTCGGAGATATTAGAGTCCGAGATGGACACTCGACCTCCGAAGAAACGCATTCGGCAGTGGTTTCACACAATGGGAGGCCGAGATGCCTTTGCGGCGATTTGGATCTGTATGTGTCTTTTCCTGCGGCGACAAAAAATGGCCTTGTGGCTTCAAACACGATATCCCAGGGCACAGCACAGCACAGCACAGCACAAGCAATTTTAGTTTTTTTTTTTTTTTTTTTTGGTTTCACTTTTCCCTTATTCTCTATTTCTTTACTTTAATTGACTCTTCCTTTCCTTCTCTCATTCATTTCTTTATACCAACGTCTTGACAACCCCTCGCACCGTCTCCGTCACAGCGCCATCCCCCCCTTAACATGTCGACAACTCCCTCGTACGAAGGTCCGTTCAACACCCCCTTTCGCTCCATCCTCAGTATCATCCACCATACACGTACGTTGCATTGAAGCGCTCATCACTAGTCACTCCCAGATCTTGTAGCATGCCAGACCGCCCTTTTCGAATGGGCCGAGAGCTACGACACCAAAGACTGGGATCGTCTCTCACGATGTATCGCGCCGACGCTCCATGTAAGACTTTTGAGAGGGCGTGTCCTCCAATCTTTCTTTTTATTTTTTATTTTTTTCTCTTTTTTTCTTTTATTTTTTTTTTGTTTTGTTTTGCTCAAACAAGGGTCGTCATTTCGTCAGCAAAAGACAAAACGCCATCCCCTTAACACATGCTAGGTCGATTACCGCGCCATACTGGGCCAACTCTGGGACTCCATGCCCGCGCACGACTTTGTACGCATGATCTCGAACCCGCGCTTCCTCGGGAACCCGTTGATCAAGACGCAGCACAACGTGGGGGCCTCGCGCTGGCGCCAGACGGGCGAGGAGACCATCACAGGCCACCACCAAATGCGGGTGGCGCATCAGAAATATGCGGACGCGCAGCGGAAGGAGGTTGTTCTCAAGGGACATGGCCACGGGGCCGCCACGACGTGGTATCGCCAGGTGGACGGGGAGTGGAAGTTTGCGGGGATCGAGCCCGAGATCCGATGGGCCGAGTTTGATCTGGACAAGATGTTTGAGGAGTGAGCGTGGTCGGTGAGGCAGGGGAGGTCGGATACGGGGGGATATGGAGGGGGGCCAGATCTGAATACAGAGAAATACACACGGGAGAGTAAACCGGATGAAACAGGAGAGCACATTTGATCACATAGCCCAGAATGTCTAATGTCTACATACACAGGAGGGCGCGTACGCGTCTGGTGGACCGTCAACTTGGCCACTACATTTCTTTTATCAACTGTAAATGAACTCGAATGGCATCCTGTTCAGAGCAGAATAGTCTGCTCTTCCTGTTTATTTCTCGTGTTCTACATGAAAGCAGAGCAGGGAAAACCTACTTCAAGTCGATGGTCCCGGTCAACCAAGCAATTCAGTCAACACCAACTACTGCAAATCCGGTCGAATCCTCCATCCCATATCAAAACCCGTAAAGTTGACAAACTTCAAATCAGTAGGCCATCCCCGCGTCGTGCCCAGCGCCATACGCGCCACCTTGAGCCACATATCGCCATGCACCGGAAACGCCTCCTTGCACTCCTCGGCATCCTCTTCAAACGGTCGACACGCCTCCTGGCCGTTCTTCAGCGCCCGAATCAACTTGGCCACGTGCCCGTCGTCGTGCTCCTTGTTCACCGCCGCGTACAGTTCCTCCCAGCCCATGTGGTCCGTCAGTCCGTCGCGGTACTCGGTGATGGCATCCGCGTGCAGCTCGGCACATCCGCTCACGACATACCACGCCAGGTCCAGCCGTGCCTTCCACTCGACCATGCGGACCCGGTCCGGCAGCGGGATCCAGTTCTGCCCTATGATGACGCTGAAGAAGAGGGAGCTGGTGACCATGTGCATGTAGAAGAAGTCCATCTTGCGCTTCCGGCCGGGCCGCTGGCTCGCGCCGGCGACAAAGGCACACGTGCTGATCATCTCGGCGGTGCGGCGGCGGAGATGCTCCTCCGACTCCGGAATCACAAACTGCGAGGCCACAGAGGCCGTTTCCAGGCATGCTCTGCCGACGACGCCGTCGCGCATCTTGTTGCCAAAGTCGTCCCACCGCGGCGCCTGGCGGATCGTGTCATGGCCGCGCAGCTCGTCCACCAGCCCGAGCAGCGACTTGGGCCTCCGCGCCGGGTACGCGATGCCGGCCTGCGCCTCGCACGCCGCCAGCAGGCGTCCGATGTGGCTGTCGTCGTGGGCGGCTGCCTGGGCGAGCGCCTCGGCCACGAGCGCCGGCTGCTCGAACTCGATGGCCAGCCCGAGATGGATGACGGGGTGGTACGCGCCCTCGTACATGCGCGCGAGGAGCTTCTCGGCCAGCCTGCTGTGCGAGAAGAGGTACTTGGTCATGGTGTTCCTCCAGCCGTGCTGCTCCGTGTGCCCCTGGAAGAAGACGAGGAAGGACGTGTACTGCGTGATGGCCCCGAGGGCCTCGTACATGACCTCGTCGTCGGACAGTCGAGCCACCATGTCGGCATCGACGGGCGGAATCGGCCTTTGGATCCCTACGCCGTCGTCGTATGCTCGCTGGATGTCCTCTGGAGACCCTCCTAGCGCGAGACACGTCAGGATCGAGTGTGCAATGTGGTTGTGTCCCGCACGATCACGGAAGAACATGTGCCATTCCTCGTGGTTCTTTTGCAGCAAGCGGTTGGCCTCGCGGACCGACGCTGGGTCGACTGGGACATCGCCCAGGATCCCGAGGTGCTCATCCGAGAGGGCGATTTGTGCCGATTGTGCCATTTTATGTTGCTTTAGGTTTGTGTATTAATGCTAATATATATGTATGTGTGAGATTTGGAAGAAGAAAACTTCAATGCTGTCTCGGTCGTGCTCCAGACAGACTGTCCGTCTACGTGATAAGGGTGATGGGAGGAATTCTAACTGCGGCGCCGCGGCATGATATATGTCGTCGATATCTCGTCCCCACGAAGAGAGACTTCATCTCACGCTCCACGACCTCAGCCCGGCAGATATCCATCCTCCGAGATCAAGGTCATTGGTAGATGGGTAATATGCCGGGGCTGGCACGCGGCACAGCCGTGGTGGAGATATTGTGACCTGTGTCCCGGACTACTATGGAAGTGGCTTTTTTTTTTCTCTCCTCGTTTCACATATCACGTCCTTTTATTCCCCTTTCTTTTCTCTCTTTCCGTGTTATATCTGGTACTTGCTTCATCGTTTCGATTTTCCTATCTACGTCAGGGCCAGACACGAAACCAACACACACAACCCCCCATCATATCAATACTACACACAAATTTATGTCTTCTTTCTCATTGCTCATTTCTCTCTTCTGTTTCGTTTATTACTCCCAAACTACCTGCACTGCATCAAAATCCTCTCATTCCGCCTTAACCACCACCCCCCCAAGCAACCCCCTAATGAGCTACACTTGAAAACCCCCAGTCTGACGAGGTTCATGATCCTGCGGATTTCAACCGAAGAAACAAGATACCCAATCCCACCACCCCTACCCAGAAGCCTCCCCCCTCGGCGGCACCCCAATGCCATGCAACGCATAATACTTCAAATCCCACTCCTTCCGAAACGCACTATCATTCATCTCCTCGATCCGCACCACCTTCTTGCCGCTCTCGTCAAATGCAAGAAACAGGGCCTGCTCGTTGACGTAGGCACCGCAGGGGGCATCGGCCCGCACGACGGCGTAGATGCATGCTTTGCGGTTGGGAGGGTCGTGAACTATGTATTTGACGTTGAGCTGTGGAATGATTAGAGCGAGGACTTTGTTTTCCGCTCTTCGCCACGCCTTGTTCGATAGATATGGTTGTTTTCGCCACATGCTCGCTCTTCAACAGTGCCTCATGTGTATCACCGTCATTCACTTTCCACCGACAGAATAATCTAAAGAAAAATGAAAATGAAAGGAAAATCAAAGCAATAAAGAAAAGTAACTAAAAAAAAACTAACCCTGTAATTTGTCAACGTCCTCATGAGCATCCTGTACCGTGGCTCAACCTTGTCCCGTCCCCGGCTCGGCTTCCCCGCGCTAAACGGCAGCGTCGTAAAGACAAAGTCGTCGGACCACAGCCCGATAAAGTCATCGGGATGCCACCGGGCCCATGCGTCGATGAATTTGTCTAGCGTGGCCTTTTGCGCGGCGTGGGTGGACATTTTGGGCACGGGTGATGAGTGAGGTGCAGAATGGGGATGAGATTGGTTGTGGAGGAGTCACAGTTGGATGGAGTGGGTGAAGTGATTCAATGTTTGATTTTTCCTTTCTTTTGCTTTTGTTATTGTTTTTGTTCTTGTTCAAGTTTTCGTTTTCGTTTGTCTTGACTCCTTGTCCCGGTTTTCTCTGCAGCAACACCTGAATTGCGCCCTCCTCTTTTTCAACCGATATTCCCTCATGCAGACCCCAGCTCGGTCCATTGTCAGTGTTCTTCTGGTTTAGGAAGGATGCATGTCTCGGCCATCGGATCATGCCGAAGGTGAACCACCCCGCCTATTCCCATTCTTGTAATTGTCGGCTGCCTCTGGTCCAATGACCATCCCCACGCACCTCGGCATTGCATCGAACAACGCAAAAGGCTAACCCCGACCGACACGGAACCAAGAACCAATCATCAAACACACCGAGCACACAAAGTAATTCTCCCGAAACGCGTTATATTACCCGGATATCCGAACCCGGCACTGACCACGTCTTGTGTCTGCCCTTCCCGGTTCATCCCGAACCGCCGAGCATAACATGTAATAACCTGGTTTCACTCCGAGACACCCAGATCCACAGTCGCATCGTTCCTCGTCGCCAAGATAATCTTGGCCGGCCAATATCCCCCGATCCGTCGCCCCTGGACCGCATCCTCCATTTCCCGCCACAGCGGCCCCAGTACGGAAGCCACGTCCTTGCCGAACGGGAAGGATTCGACATGGGCCCTGATCTGTCCGATATCCATGACAAAGCTCCACCCGTCCTCCTCCTCGTGGACCAGGACATCGTTCGCCCCCACGTATGATGGGTCCCGCTGCGCGACCTCCATCTCCGGCGGCAGGGGTGACGTGATTCCCCCCACGGGCATGTTCAGCGAGACACGCTGCGCGCCCGGCAGGAAAAGACCCTGGTTCAGCGGCGCGACATTGTAGTCCCCCTGCGTGCGGTCCATGGCGCGGACGAGTTTCTCCGGGTCGTGTAGCGTCCCGAGCAGTATCCGCGCCCCTGCGTGGCCGATGCGCGTGTAAATGTCCTGCACCCGCGCATCTGCAAACTGGGCGGCCCCGAACGCCGCGCAGGCAAATGTGCCCCCGGGCCGTAACTGCCTGGCCACGGCCTTCAACGCCACGTCCTGGTCGCAGAAATGTAGGACGTTAGTGGCGAATACCATGTCCACACTGCCGGGGAGGATATCGTCCCCGTCCTCGAGCCGGCTCACTCGATAGCTGAACCCATCTGCGCCGAGTCGCTTTTCCGCGAGCGCCACGTTTTCCGCCGCAATGTCCGAAACGATGACGTGCGCGAACCTGGATCGCAAGACACTGGCATAGGGGCCGTTTCCGGCTCCTACGTCGTGGACCGTGCCGAAATGACCGTGATGCGCTTCGTGGTAGCGGAAAAGACGCTCAAAGAAGCACGGAGGCGCCGTGGGCCTGCCCTCGAGGTAATTGTTCCAGAAATCCTTGTTTTTGGCAAAGACGTTGCTCGCATAGCCTGAGGAGGCCACGGTAGTCTTTTCCATTGTGCACATGTAGTAAAAAGCAGAAATCTTTTTGTCGAAAGCAGATTTTCGTCCGCCAATGTGTTGCTCTCAATAAAAAAAAAATCAAATTCTCTAAAAACTGAAATTGCAAGTTTTTGTTAAAGCCTTGATATGAGCAGCCAGGCAGAACTGAGTGCTTGAATCAAGGAAACAGGAGAAAAAAGTCCTGCTGAAAACAGTAAACGCCGTCGGTGTTCGGTCAAAATGACCAAGGCCGAGAGCGGTGTCAGAAAACACAGAACCCAGATATAGATTTGTATTTTTTTTTTTTTGTTTATTTTTTTTTATTTTTGGCAAAGGTGGCTCTCGCGGTAAGAGGAAGACATTGTGGGAGAATAGTAAACCAATCCCACACCACCTTTGCTTACGCATTCGAGTCCAACTCTCAACGAGGACTTCCATCTCTGCATGCTAGTACATCCGCTCCAGACTTTGGCCAAACGTATCATGGTCGCTCGATTTGTACTCGAGGGAGACCAAGATGAGTTTCATCCAGATATCTGGAAGAACAGTCCGTCGAACCGACTACCACGCCGTGGCCCCGAGTCTCAACTCAATGTTCTTATCGTGGGTGCAGGCCCTTCGGGTTTGATGACAGCCTTGGAATGCTGGAGAAAGGGCCACAATGTCGTCGGCATTCTAGAGAGGAGTGACGGCCCTGTCTACACTGGTTAGTTGCCGTTGAATCAAGCGACGTGTCAACAAGTCATGTTACTCTTTTCCGCATGGAGTAGAATGATTGCTGACGAAAGATGGGAAAACTGGCCATCAACAGGCGACATCATCGTCATCGGTCCATCTGCACTTCGAGCATTCCGCCACTGGCCCGATATGTGTGCCGAGCTAGAAGAAAGCAAGATCGACAGCACCATGTACTATCGCAAACACAGCGGCGAGCTCATCCTCGGACCAACCTCGCTTGGCCACAACGATCCCGACTACGCAGCTGCTTGGGAGGGTGTCCCTTTCGCGGCGCCGCACCAGATCCGCAAGAAGTTCTACCGCATGCTGCTGCGGCAGGTAGCCAAGGTCGGCCTCAAAGTCGACTACGGGCAGCGCATCGAGAGATACTTTGAAGACGAGGCAGCCAGGGTCGGTGGTGTGATTACAGATCACGGCGTCGTTCGCGTCGCGGACCTTGTGGTCGCTGCCGACGCAAACAAGACCCGATCGGAAGTGTTGATCGCTGGTGCTCATACACCGCCAGGTCGTTCGAGCGGCATGTCGGTTTACCGCACAGCGTTTCCGACCGAGTTGGCGCTTCGAGATGAGGCCTTTTGTGCGCGATGGGGTGACGTCTTGGACAAGGGGGGCTCTGTTCACGAGTTTTGGATGGGACCAGGCATGCATCTCGGTCTGTTCATATCACCCGACTTTGTCGCCTTTGGACTCACACCCCGTGATCGCTTCCTGCACGAGGGTGGCAACGAGCCCATCGAGTCCTGGGAACCAGACGTCGACCCCGAAGAAGTCACCCAAGTCCTCAACCGCATCCCAGGCTGGGACCCCGTCATCACAGGTCTCGTCCGGAACACCCACAAGGGCAGCATCGTGCACTGGCCGCTTCTTTGGCGCAACCTGCGCCGCGAGTGGACTTCCAAGGCCGGTCGAGTCGTCCAGGTCGGTGACGCGGCACACAGCAGCATTCCCGCATCCATCAGCGGTGGGACTTTGGCCCTCGAAGATGCCGTGACGCTGGCATCGTGTCTGCACCTTTCATGCTCATCCGCGGGATCCAAGGGAGGCCCCATGGGAGCACGCATCTATAACCTCTTCCGATATCAGCGCGTGAGCTGTACCCAGAAAATGTCCTTTGTCAACGCAGAAGGCCTCGGCGGCTCTGCCATGGAAGACGCGATCAAGAAGAATCCCGAGAGCGTCCGCGTTCGGTTTCCGAAGTGGCTGTACAGGCACGACCCGGAATCGTACGTCTACGAGAAGTATGGACAGGCGTTTGCGCATTTGGTCGACGGGGCAGACTTTGAAAACACAAATCTGCCCCCCGGTCACCGCTTCCAGCCCTGGACAATTGAGCAAATTCACGAGGACATGTTGGCTGGTAAGCGAGTGGTTGATTTCCTGGACGGTGATTGGTCCTAGTACTGCAGGTAGTTGGAAGGAACGTTGAGGCAGCTCCTTCCGAGAGGCACCGACGAGCGACAAACACGCTAGCCAGTTTTGTCAGATCAGTGAGACGGAGATGTTTGTTTGGAAGGTTCATGTGACTCGTGGTCTTTTTCATGGTCTAGGGTACTGCTATCAAAATTATTACTAGTAGGAATTGGATATGAAATACGCAGTCTGAGCATCGGTTCTGCTGGAAGGCATCTGGCGGCGAGAAATGTGCACCATGGGTCATCATGTGCAAGTTGAGATGAAGAGCCCTGATTCCACCGGTAAAAGTCGGCAAATCCATACATCTCTGTTACCGACAAGTTATTCCAAGAGCAACAATCGTTGATTCGGCGAGGACCCTGAGTTTATGTGTGTCTATAGCAGCTATGTACTTTGTTTCCATTATATGGCCCATTCCATTTCTTTTCTTTCTGATTGAAAATTCCACATATTAGTTCCTTCTAGTATTAGGAAACGATGTTCATCTCCCTGCAAGCAATCAAGCACAAGATGCCAACATGTAGCCTGCCAGCTCAACTCTTTGTGATCATATCGAGTCTCATTCTTGTTTTTCGGCCCTGGTTATGCTTGCTCAGCTGCTTTACTCTCAACCGGAGCACTGGCTTCGCTGGCGGCGGGAGGCTTGGTCTCTGGCTTCTTGAGAATGTTCTTCCATTTCATCCCGGCAGTGCCAAGAACGCCCAGGCACGACATGGCCAGCCCAATGATGAATACCTCTCGCAGAGCCTCGTTGTATGCGACCAGAACCGTGCGTTTCTGCGCCAAAGGCACTGCGTCAACGACAGCCGTCACACCACCTGACAAGATGAGTCGTTTGAGATCGTCGTATCCGTCAAGACCGGAGAGTCGGACCAGAAGTTGGTTTGCGAGCACGTTCTGGCCAACAGAAACAAAGACTGCTGCACTGAGTAGCTGACCAAAGAACATCAAGGCGATGCCCATGGGTACCTCAGGCTTCGGTAATACCGTCTGTACGGCGAGATTTGGTGTTTGGAACGATAGACCCATGCCAAATCCGAAAAGAATCTGATATCCAATCAGTCTGCCTTGATTTGTGTCTATCTGCCAGGTGGTCAGAAGACCGGCTCCCACAGACATGACAGACGATCCGAAAATTCCGAGTGCCGTGTAATATCCGATTTTTTGATTCAACAGGCCACCAACAATTGAGGCCACAACGAACGATATCATGAGGGGGAGAAGCTGGATACCAGATTCAACAGCCGAGACGCCTTTGACGGCTTGGAACCAGATGGGAACGTAGTAAACTGTAGTCTTTATTTAGTATTTGACTTCCAAAGGACAAGAAGTCCGACTTTTTGTTTTTTTTTCTCATACCAAAGATGTATTGGGCCGACCCAATGGCGATTGTCGTGAGAAAACCAGCAACCACGCTTCTGTGCTTTAGAAGCCGCGGCGGGACAGTCGCGGTCTTGGGAAGAAAGATCTGCACGGCTACAAAGCCGATGAACAAGGCAGACATGAGCGTCAGCAGTACAATGATGTATCTGTGATTCCACTGGGCTGGCGGTTAGTACCGTGAGTCCAAGTGCGTAGACAACGCAAGAGAGAATGGATCGATGCCAACTTACAGCGTACAACTGACCGCCCCATTGAAGTGCGAGGAGGAGACAGACGATGGCCGGAACAAGTAGCAGCGTGCCTGGAATATCCAGGCTCAGTATTTTCTGACTCAACGACAGCTTCGCTCCTGGACCTCGGTTCGGGATTTTGAAGAAGAAGAAGATGGCGACTATTGCGACGCCGCCGAATGGCAGATTGATATAAAAGCACCATCTCCAAGACACGTTGGACGCAAAACCACCCCCAATCAGAGGGCCCATGATAGTGGCAAGACCCATTATAGCACCCATCAAGCCTTGAATCTTGGGACGCTTTGCCAATGGGATGGTATGAACGATGGCAACGATCTGGGCAGAGCACGCGTGCATTAGTGGGATATGTTTCATCAAAGCCGCGTTAAAAGGGGGGGTGAAAGGAAAGAAAAAAGAGGAAAAAAGCTTACGTTTCCTGCGAAAATGCCAGCAGAACCAACACCCGAGATCGCCCTTCCCACGATGAAAGATTCCGAATTGGGCGCGGCTCCACAGAGTGCAGATGCTGCCGAGAATATTACGATACTGACGAGAAGGACGACTCTGACATCATACAATGCATACAGCTTTCCAAACAACAGCTGGAACGCGCAGCAAGTCAGCAGATATATACTGCCGTACCAACCAACATCGTTCAGTGAATTGAAGTCATTGGTGATACTCGGTATGGCCTTTTTCAATACACATGGTTAGCATGTACTCGAGCTACGCTCGGCCGGTTATTCTGATTGAGGCTCTTCGCACCGTTGAGATGATTGTTCTGTCGACGGCAACAAGAAACATGGCCAAAAAAACAGAGGCAAGAAGTAAAGTCGTCTTCAAACTCGACTGCTTCGGGCTTGCCTCGCTGGGCTTCAAAGCTGCATCAGGCCTCGCGACTCCTCCATTTTGTTGGTCAACTGGCTTTTCGGCTGCGCGATTCTCTGTGTCGCCGACCGTCGGGCTGGTCTTTTCGGGGTTACTCATGGTCGACATGTCGGTTGAGTAGTGCTCGTGTCGTCGAGCTTCTGGAGGAAATCGTGGGACGTAGTATGAGTATGTTCTTCGATTATGACAAACCAGAAACGAAAAGCCGGGGTGAGATGCATATACTGCCAGATGTCACGGCAGAGGGACTTGGGAGTGCGGAAAGGATGTGCAGAACGCCCAGTCTTTAAAGAATGACATTTGTGGTACGGAGCTTTGGCATGAAAACAAAGTCGCCAAATGTTTGGGGTGGTAGATTCTGCCCTCCCAATAGGAATAAAGGCTGCCTCGAGGCTTGAAATTACAACTTTCCTGGTCTTGTCTGCCACTCCATTGAAAGCACCCCCCCCCCCCCCCTCGTCTGTGCGGCGGAATTTACGGAGGATATCCTGTAGGTGCACAGGTGACAGCAGTGACAGGACAATACTTTATGCACATAACACACCACATCACCAGTCATAAAGAAACGTTGACACGGGCCAGCCCCGGAAGTTGTATAATAAATCTCCGATCGCATTCTGCTCCTTGCATGCGTTCGTCGCTCACACATAAAACCCACATCTTCCGCAATATCCGCCTGCGGAACGGGCCTTGCATCCCCCCTTCGTCCCAGGCTTTTCCTTTACCCGCGCGTTTTCGGCGTCTGTTGGAACAATGCTCTCGAGCTGCTCTGTCATTTCAGCCTATTCGAAGCCATGTCCGAGTTCATTGAACAATACGCTGTGAGTCTGTGGCTTCACTTCCGAACATTCGCCGCCATGAAGCAAGGCCAAGAGCCAAGTTTTAACTGACATATCACCATTCTCTTTTCAGTGTGATTCGTGCCGCTCGCGAAAGGTCTGACTCAAATCTTCATGTGTTTTTCTTTTTTTTTTTTTTTTTTTTTTTTTTTTTTTTCCCGTTCTAGTTCATTTTCCTCCGACAGGTGGAGGAGAAACATGTCTGATGATGTTGACCACAGGTTGGATGCACACGCAATCGTGCAGGTTGCCAAAGATGCACGTCCGAAGGCATTACTTGCTCCTACTCCCGATCAGGGGTGATTCGTCGCACCAGAAAACGAAACAGAGCCAATCAAGCTGTTGCTGCTGCAGACGCAATGGCGGCTTCAAAGACGCCACGTAGCGCATCGGAGCAAGCCACGGGACAGCCATCTGAAGGTGCCGACAATAGTGACACCACATACGATCGATTGCAACAGCTCATCCCAAGCCGTAGTCACAACTCAGTCAGGGCGATTGCGGAACTTTTGGAAGAGTACACGGAAGCTTGGCAGGCCTCGGAGGCCTTTGACAAGCTAAGCGAAGCACCAATTGCGGAATTCTTCGTCTTTGGTGAGCCACAGACTCGTTGTTGGTTAGAAAGTAAGTGAAAGAAATTGGGAAAAGGTTAGGTTTTGTGGTGGCAGGTGAATCGAATCTTGTGCTGACTGTGTATGGGTGGATGGTGGGTTTCCTGCAGGCTTGAATCTCACGCTGGCCAAAGAGAAGATGTTGATTTTTGCGGTGCCTCTCGATGTTGTCGAGCAACTGGCTTCGTCTCGTCCGCATCATGTTCAAGACAGAAGCTGGCTAGTCATGTTTTACAGCATCGCCATACACGTTGTTGAGCACGGCAAAGGGCACAAGCAGAGTTCGTCAACACTGTCGAAGCTGAGAAAAAATCTCTGGAAGGCGTTCAACGACGTGCGGCTGCTGATTGAACCATCACCCGCACGAATCCAGGCTCTAATCATCCTCGCGACCTATGCGGAAGAGTTCATGACACCTTGCGTTTGCTGGTCCTTGATCACCAAAGCATGTACAATGCTACAGGCTCTGGGGATTATCCACTGGCGCCTTGACTCTGCGGCAAGCGATTTGCGCACTTTGCTTTTCTGGCGTCTGAACATGCTTGATAAAGCGTTAGCCCTCATATTGTGCAGGACATCTACTTTTCATCGTGAGATGGCCAACGAGATACCGCTACCCGCGCTCAACAAGCTTGTGCATTCTCAGCCGAACCGCACCACTGACTCCGCGCCTCCGGCCCTGTTTGAGGCGCACTACTCTCACCAGATGCATCTTGTTTCTCGCATAATGGCAGATGTGTGGCATGCCCTGTACGGTCAAGACTCGGAAAAGGTCCTGGCTGTCAAGGAAAGGCTCGAACTATGGTATCAGCAGGCGAAAGAGGTATTTTCTGGGACTTTTCTCTTACAGATGAGGATTGTCTCTTCCCCTTGTACACTTTCTTTTTCTTTTTCTTTTTTTCTTTTTCTTTCTTCTTTTTCTTTTTCTTTCTTCTTTTTCTTTTTCTTTTCTTTTTTTTTCTTCTTTCTCTTTCTTTTTTTTCTCCTTCTTTTCTTCGCACAGACAAGCACTAATGTACTTGTAGGTTATTGAAGCCGCTGCTCTTGTGGAGAAGCCGTTGCTGACGGCCAACGAGGCGGCATCAATGGACCTGGGGCTCCAAACTCTCCATTTCCAATACCTATCTCTCCTCGTGTTGCTGACAGTGTCGAGCAGGCAACTGCGTTCGCAGTCTACTCAGCCCTCACAAGAGATGCTCAACCTGTTGCCGAAGCTTGGCGATGCCGTCTCGGATCAAAGAGGAGGACCGTATGCCTGTCTTTTATGGCAATACCTGCACTGTCCGTTGGCTGCCTTTGGGGCTCTGTGGGGTGAGATAGTGATCAAGACTACTACCAATCTCGAGCAGAGTCTCAAAAGTCTGGAAGCAATTGAACATTTACCGCTGTTCCTGGGTAAGCTGGCCTCGCGCAACGCGCTTGCCGCTAGGTTGCAAAGTATCACGGCAAGAATCGTGGAGCAGGCCAGGATGATTCTAAACTCGCACGGTAGGGGAGCCAGCCCTCCGACGTGGAAGGAGGATAACGGTCACATGGATTGGGCTACTGCTAACCGATTATGGTCGCGTACATCCATACGTACAATGTAGTTCCAGAAGCTCCTACGACCATCTTGCCGACTCAGGTCGCATCTGTCGATATGCGTTCGCCTGCACAGTCGATGGATGTGATGCCTGCGGGGGCGGCCAGTGAGACTCCATATCATATGCAGACTCAGCCGCTCGATGGTTTCCTTGATGATCGATTTCTCCTGCAAAATGATGCGTTTTTTGGTACCACTTTTGATTGGTTTGCATGGGGCAATCAAGAAGAATGACGACAGGGGGGGGGGGTTTGTGTGTGTCGCGAAGCAGTAGATACAAAGGATGCATAGTAAAAAGGCTATTTGCGAAAGGTCATTCGACAGAAAAGGTGTGTCAGATTGTAAACGAAAGTCTGCACTCAACGGGGGCTCATGGTTGTCGTGTGGAAAATAACAATGACGAGGTGATTCTGTGTGACCCTCGCGAGGGAATTGGGGGCGGAGAGGCGCGTCCAAAGTCAAAGTCAAACCAACGGCTACTAGCGGCCGTCGGGAGTTACGGAAGTTACGGACGCGGCATCTGGCGGCACTCGGACGTTGGTCGCGATTTACCCAGTTGTGAGGCCCATGATTCTCCTAATTCCGCGCAACTTCCTGGCCGAAGGAGCTTTGCTGCATCTTGGGAGGACCTCCGACCTAGTCATGAACGAAACGCCGTCCATGTATGTATATAAACCGTGGTCATTCAGCAGTGAAAATTCCTGACAAAATACAAAAAAAAAAAAAAAAAAAAAAAAAAAAAAACCTAACATCTTTAGAAATCATCTCGAGGCCTGCTCCTCATTACCCTCACGCTGCAAACTTGCCCCGAACTCAATCCTGGCCCTGGGACTCGTTGTACTATTCCCATCTTCAAAACCACAACACGATTTCCATCATCGTCACTCCGCAGACAGACATGGCTCACATGGCTCACCTCCAACATACATCTCACCCGCTCTACGTTGCTGGCACAGCGGGCACAGCAGGCAGCACCCATCCACATCACCATCGCCACAACAACCAAGACAACATTTCTTGGGCCGATGATGCCCACCGACGCTGGCTGACTGCTCTGGGACCCTTTCCCGCCGGCGTCCCATCTGCCTGGCAGGATCCTCAGCAACGTTTCCCACGCGAACACGGCGCGCCAGGAGAAACCGCTTGTCCAGTTCCCACCTCCCATGAAGACGGAAAAGATGCCGCCATGCAGGACGCCTCGTTGTCCCGCGAGCAACACGCCTCTCCGTCCACTGCCAGCAAAGAAGCCCACGAGGAATGGGCAAACACCTACCAGAAGATATGGGGAGGCCAGCCTCGCCACCCCGGCGGACCATTCTCATCCCGCCACGGGCCCGCCAGACCCGGTCTCGGTCACTGGGGCGGCGGTGCTCCGTGGTCTGCAGCAGGCGTAGCTGGCGGGCCAAGATGGCTGAGGCCTCATCTGCCGTGGAGCGCCAGCCCGAAAGAAGACCGCGAAGACGACGCCAAGAATACGTTCGTGCCCGACGTGGATGTATTTGAAACACCAGAGCGCGTTTCCGTGCATGCATCCTTGCCGGGGGCCCAGAAGGAGGACATCAAGGTCAGTTGGGATCCCAACACGTACGAGCTCAATATTGAAGGCGTGGTTAGCCGGCCCGGCGGCGAAGAGGAGCCTCTCGACACGACACTGACGGTGGGTGAGCGCCTGGTCGGCGGATTTCGTCGAAGCGTGTATCTGGGGACACATGTCGACGGCGACAAGGTCGATGCGGGGGGATTGACTGCCGTGATGGAGAATGGGGTTCTGGTCATTGATGTGCCGAGTCGGGGGCGCGGTGATAAGAAGGTTCAGCATATAACGGTTGTTTGATTTCAAGTTGTGTGGCCTCTGGGATACGTTGGTTGTGACGTGGGTCTTTTGCGGCAGGGTACGAATGCGTCTTGAGCTTGTTGACTTATACTATGTAGATGGGATAAATGGCATTGCGTATCAAGCTCTTTGATATTATGATTCTACGTTCTAATCCTTTTTTTTTTTTTTTTTTTTTTTTTTTTTTCTTTTCTTTTCACAGTTTCATCTCTGCTTCTTTTCTGTGACAGCATTTACACACAAGGTAACAACAAAAGGCGGCCATTCATTGACCCAGCATCCGAACAAAAACGTTGAATTTAACACAAATTCGATTCGTAGACAGATACAATGCCATACACTCAGCATGTCCACAACACAAGCACCCCTACTGCGACGACATGGACAAGAAGCGGCCCATTCCATCAAGCACATCCCCGTCGAACCCTTTGCCCCTACACCGATATCCTCATATTCACGCCCACTGCTTCCTCCTTCTCCGCCGCGCTTATATTCATTTTGTATCATTCCCTCGGTTCAAACCTGCAAAACACCCCCTCGGCCAGGTTATTCCCATGCCGGTCCCGATCGAAGGAGTAATCCTCTGGAGGAAGGATATTGCCCTCGGCATCGCAGCTGCTCCATTTGTACATGGCGACGGCATAGACGGTGTTGATGGTCAGCTGCAGCTTGGCCCAGCGCTGGCCGACGCAGCGGTGGCGGCCGTTGCCCCAGCCGAGGACTATACATGGGGAAAGGTGAGGAGTTAGTAAGTGAATGGATAGAAATGGAAGGTCGAGAGTTGTCCTCAAAGATCTGTTTCTTTGTTTTTTTTTTTTTTTTTTTTTCTTTTTTCTTTTTTTTTTTTTCCTTGTCTTTCTTCCTCCTGATGTACTCACAGCGATATGACTCGTTATTCGAGACCTCCCCCCCCTCCCCATACCGATCTGGATCAAACTGCATCGGATTCGGATACAGCTCCTCGTTCAAGTGCGCGTCATTGGTGTTGTACGCCACGAGGCTCCCAGCCGGAATGACCTGGTCAGTCCCCGGGATGGGAATCGCCCGGGCCGACACGTTGAGGCGCGTCATCGGGAAGGAGACGTGCATCCGGATGGCCTCCCTGAGCAGCTGGTCCACAAAAGGAAAGGCCGTCTCCCAGACGTCGAGCGGCATGGCGTCAAGCCGGTCCACCAGCGTGGGATTCTTTCCGGTCGTCGTACGGGCGGGGGGGCACCGGGGTATGGCGGCCATGATCTCGCCGTGGACGCGGTCCTGCCAGGAGGGATGCTGGCAGATGAGGTTGAGCAGGATGCCGGCCAACTTGCCGGCGTTGGCGATGGAGATGAACAGGATGCTGATGAGAAAGGTGACGATGTAGTCGACGCTGTCGCCGCTGTTGATGAGGATCTGCAGGGCGTCGTCTGGTGTCCGGGGTCCGGAGCCGGAGCCGGCAGCGGGCCCGGAAACAGGGCCGGAAGCAGTGCGCCGGGCCGACTCTTCCGTGCGTCTTTGCACGAGCGGCGCATACAGCCGTTGCAGACAAGACCGATAGTAACGCCGCTTTGCGTGCGCCAGCGACGGCAGCCACGGCACGGCAAATGTGTGTCCGCTGCTCAGATGCTGCAGCGCGACCGTCGCGGCGACGTACCGCTCAAACAACTCGGGCGTCTCGGCCAGTTCATCGCAGCACATCATCCGCACGCCCTGCTTCAGGACAAGACGGTAGCACGCGTCGATGGGATTCGTCACCATCGCGCCGGCCGCGCCGTCCGCCATGCCGTGCTTGTCCTCGTGTTTCTTCTTCTCCTGCCCCCCGTTCCCATCATCCTGCTCCTCCTCCTCGGCCTCCTCCGTCGTCTCCTCCATCATGCTTTTCCTCCTCTCCGCGTCCGCCAGCGCGCGAAAAGCGGTCCGCGCATCCCCCGTAACCACGTGCAGCCGCGCACCCAGATGCTCCGACTTCATCAGGTCCAGCACCCGCCGCTGGAAATAGCTATGCCCCTTGCTAAAGTTGGGCTGGAAGACACCGTGGATGGGGGGCACGATCTCGGGCCCGACGCCGTGCATGGGCGCCGCCTTGATGCGGTCCAGATCCTGATGTTGGAGGAAGACCTTGCGGGCGGCTTGGCCGGACACGCCCACGACGTGGTTCTTGCCGAGCCAGAAGCTGAACTGGCCTGTTTTGGATCGTGCAACGGAGTCTCTCCAGAAGGTCCTTTTGACGATGTGTTAGAAGGAGGGGAGCAAAGGAGAGAAGGGAGACAAAGGAAGCATGAAAGGGGAAAGGAAGCGCACCATCTTCTCGAGTAAAATCCCCAAGACCCGATCAACGGCGTTGTATCGGTCGTGAATTCCGGCGCCCGTGGGTCAACATGAGGCGTATAGGCCAAGTACACCAGCAAGACGGCCAGGCTCGTCACCAAGGTCGCCAGGCCCAGAACCGTGGGAGACGTGTTCAAAAGGGATGTGCTGGCCTGTGTAGAGGAGCCCATTTTCGAGACTGTGTCGTTGGGGTTCATGTTTGTTTTTTGTTTCTTTTTTTTCTTTTTTATTTTTTATTTTTCCTTTTTTTCCTAATCCAGCGAAGAGGGGAACTCCTTCGTAGAGACCCAGTTGTGTCGTCGCCAAGTATTCAAGTGCTGGGCATAGATTGCACGTAGCAACTGCGCTTTTCCCCTTGATCTGTCCGTCTTTTCCAGTTCATTCTCCCCTGGCCATGGCCCTTGGGTATCACAACGGGGGGAAGAGGAGCACAAGGTCAGGTCTAGACAGACACTCGCGAACCCAGTCGGCGTCGTGGAATCATTGCACCGACGACTGACTGGCCATCGGGCCATTGCGCTTATCGGGTCGTACAAACCGATCTGCTATGGGGGGTCATGCCTGTGCTCCTCGTAAATGGTGACAAAGAAATGGTAACGCACAGAATTGAAAGACGGAAGACACGGTTCAGGACGAGGTAAATGTTGCGTTTACGGCTGGGACAAGGCAACACTACTGGATCCCAATGGCTGCCCGCATTGATCGGCATCGTAGAGGCAGGCAAAGCGATAGACTCCTCGAGGCAGAACAAGGCCTTTCCTACTGATATATTTATAAACTTTAAAGCCAAGTATCTTTCGAAAGAGCTGATTCCTTTGACTTTATCATCCCTTATTGTCGAAGATTAGCACCATGTTAGCTCAATTTATTATTATCCTAGGCGCAATGAGAGCGTCGCATGCTGTGACGTGCTGACACGTAATGTAACTTGCCAGCATCCACGGCTTTGTAGATGCGTCATAAAGGTTATATCAAAGGGATATCACTCAAAGCTACAGACATGTGGTCAAGTGCATGTAAGGTCAAAGCTGTTTCCTCCTGGCTAATGTGTGCAGAAACCTCCTTTGATACGGGCGGCCTCTTCCGCCTCCGAGATGGTCCAGCAATAATACATCCCAATACGTTAGATTGTCATTGTCCAGTCGCCGAATAGTATTTCTCTCCCTATAAAACAAATACCATTCACAATCTTGAGATGGGAATAAAATAGCCTTAATTTAAAGATGTAAAGCAGCAAGCTGCGCTCCTCCTTAGCTTACCTGCCTACACAAATCCCCGCTTTGCCTGATTATCACTCATATTTCTTTTTTTTTTTTTTTTTTTTAAACCCATTTTCCATGTAACTCGTACCGTATTAGCACTGGACAGGCACCTCAGTTCCATGACAATTTTCAACGCGGCCTGACGACCATGAGACCCGTGAGATGGCCCAGCAGCACCATACCAGCATCGTCAACCCTCGGCCCGTTCATTTTAACATCACGGTGCGCACTTAAACAATCAACCCCAGCGTCAGCAACCGCTCGTCCCGCGCCATGGCGTCCTTCAACGCGATCAGCTCGTCGACATCCCAATTCGCCCACACATACCTGCCGCTCAGGAAATCACTCTCCGGGCCGGCCAGCCACAGCGCAAAATCGGCCGGCAGACGAGGATCCTCCCAGTGCATGGCGTCCTGCTCAAACACGTCGGCCGAGCCGGGCGTGTAAATCACGCCTGGGTGGAAGGAGAAGACGCGGGCGGGGCACAGTCCCGTCTCGGCCCCCTGCTCCGTATCCGTGTCCGGGTCCGTGTCCGGGTCCGGGCCCGTGTTCATCGCCGGCGGCTGCTCCGCCCCGGCCGCATGCTCCAGCGCCAGATGCCGCATCGCATGCACGGCCGCTGCCTTGCTGGCTCCGTACGCGGATCGCCACGGAGCGCGCATCTGCGCCGCCGCCGACGCAAGGTGGATAAGCGTCTTGCTGGCCACGGCGGGCATTCGCGCCTTGAGATACGCTCGGCCCAGAATAAACGCCGAGATGGCATTAAGGTCGAATGCGTGCCGGACGTCCATCAACCGAAGCGCCGTGGCCGGCACGCGCGCGTGGTACACAGCCGCGCAGAGAACCAGCACATCCACGGCCTCGAGCTCCTCGAGGATGGATTCAAAGCGCACGTAGTCCGAAACGGAGTCCTGGTAGAGCAGGATCGCGGTGCCGGGATGCGCGGCCTCGAGCTCGGCCTTTGCCGTCTGCTGCGCGGGCAGCGAGCGCGAGAGCAGCGCGATGCGTGCCGCGCCGGCTCGGGCAAAGGCCTTGGCTATGCTGAGCCCGATGCCCATGGAGCCGCCGGTGATGAGCACCGTCTTTCCGGTGCCGTCGAAGCCATGGTGTGTCGAGATGCGGTCGTAGGTCGTGGAGTGGTATGTCTTGGTCGGCCGCGGGAGGGATTCGAGAAAGGGGTTAGGTGAGCTGGTCATTCTGATGTTTCTTGTCTATGTCTTTCTTCTTTTTCTTATGGTTTTTTTTTTAAAATATATATATCTCTGTGTGTGTGTGTGTGTGTGTATATAATTGTTTATGATTTCTATGCCATTTTATACGTATTTTCTCACTCCTTTCTTGACACTTTCCTCTCTACCACGCTTCTTGTCTTCCGTTTCTTATACACCCTTTAGCAATAACCTCCGTTCATCCCCTCTCCCTCTTCAATCTAGTCTCCTATCCATCTTTTTTTCCATCTCTCCTCCATATCCTCCCTCCCCCCTCTCTCACCCACCCATCCTCCCCTTCTGTACCACCCCAAGCAAAACATCTAAACATCCCCCTCGGTCTATTCCCTCCAAAGCCGAGACAAATCCCCTCCCCCTCCATCCTCATCACATCTCACCTCCCGTCGCTATGCACCGCACCCCGGCCCATTTCCACCCCAGCCATCTCTAATCTATACAAAGCCGGTGCACCCATCCTCCCGTCCCTCCTTCCATCACGTCCTCCCCGACACCTCACCATCCCCCTCATCATGTCCACGACAGCAGACATCGAAGCAGAGACCCTGCAGCGCTTCATCGCCGGCTGGCGGGCCTGGACCATGGACTCCTTCTTCGCCAATCTCGCCGACGACTTCACGCAGAAGCCCCTCCCGTTTAGTGCCATGCATCCGCCGCGGACGCGCGACGAGCTGTACCCTGTTTTGACGACGCTGATGAGTGTGTTGACGAATTTCAAGGTGTGTCTATTGGGCGGCAGATATGGTCGATTATCACACACACATACACATACACATATACATGTACATATAAATAGATATAAACACACACACACACACACACAAACACACATCCTTGCCAAATCTAACCCCCCAGCTCACCATCCACAACACAATCCACGACCCAACCACCCACACCGCCGCCCTCTACACCCTCGCCGAGGCAGACTCCCCCCTCGGCCCCTACCGCAACGAACAAGCCGTCTTCGTCTGGTTCAGCCCCGCCGGCGACAAGATCCAGCGGATAGAGGAGCTCTTCGATACGGTCTTTATGAGGGACTTTATGCCCAGGTTTAGGGCCTACATGGACGGTATGTAATGTGCGTCCGGGGGCCATGGGCGGACGGGACACGGAGATGGGGTGGCCACGGAAACGGAGCACATGGACGCAGTGTGACCATTTACCTACCTACCTGGTAGTCAGGGTGTATTAGACACTGCCTGGCCACATAATGGACGTCTTTTTTTTCCATCATGTCACTTTATTTCTGTACCCTTGTTATCAATTGTCTGGCCAACATTCCAAAACACCATTTGAACGAGACAATAGTTGAGAACCGCTGGATACATTCAATCCAGCCTACTGCTACGCTGTATCTGTATTCAAAAACATTGTCGCTGTGTCCTTCTTTCTAGTCACTGTGTCTCCAAGTAGTCCCCCGCCGCTGTCACTTCTTCGCTTTGTCCGACTTCTTCTTGCCCTTGGTCTTGCCCTTGGACTTTTTCTCTGCCTTTGAGGACTTTGTGCTTGCCCCCGCAGCTGGCTCGACATGAGTCTCCTCATCAATCCAATCGAGATTAATACTTGCTTCAGCATCACTGTCGGCTGCCGCCTCAACTTGTCCTTTCTGCATTCTATCGAGGACTTGCCCTATGACGTCTCTCATTTCCTTTAGCGTCAGGGTCGTGCACACGTGGACCCAATAATCAAAATGTTCCTCATCAAGCGGCTCTTCCAGCTGCCACTCGAGCCATCTTTGGGGCTTGTTGTCGACCCATCCAGCATATCTGTTGAATTTTTCAAGTCCCGGCTTGTCGCTTCGAGAGTGTATCAGTCGATTCGGCCAGCGCTTGGTGATTCTGTTTTTGCGCATACACTCCAGGCCCAGGAACCCTACGTCAACAATACTTCGCGTGTCTTGCATGTCCCCTTGTCCCAGCAGATGGAATGCGAAGAGCTTTGCATCATGGAGATGTCTGCGCCAAAAGAGCAAAAAGAAATCAAAATCAGTTTCACCACTTGCATCCGCGATACGTCACCAGGGGTCGACCATACCGATCTGAACGTGCGTCCCAATTTTCCTACATCTGAAGACCGACTCGCCGTCGTGCTACCTCCTTTGCATCGGGAAAATTACCCACTTGCCAAAAAGAGTCCCGGGCAACAGTCACTGTGTACTTGTCCAGGGCTGTCGATGTCGGTTTAAACAGCTCCCAAACCTGGCCTAGGCTCGTCTTGGTCTTATCTGTGCCATCTAACCCTACGCTTTCTCGTGTCATGGTAAGCAAAGTCGCACAGGGGCTTGCCCACGTGTCGTTCAGGAACTTGGCGCCAAGACATAAACAAAGAGCAGGATTCTCATCCTACAATTCACCCAACTGTTGTTCTCTGTTAGCAAATCCTCTTCTTGTTCCTTTCTTAAAGATAGAAAATTTCTCAAATGATCGCTTCGGTTCTGGCTTACTTCAATGCGGTCAAACTTGTCCATGGGGTTCACCTTCAAAACATGAACCAGCTCTAACGGGTCCATGCAGCTAAGCTCAATTTCCAAGTCTAAGCGCTGGCAACGTAATTTGAATCGCATGAGAAGGTCTCTCAGATAATAAAACATCCTCCCGTATACGTCATTCTCGGCAACAAAGTCCTTGACGGGGTGATCAAGAAGTTCCATGGGCCACTCCGAGAGAGGCTCTGCCATGGCACCTTTTGGATACTCAGAGCCTGCGCCAAAGAAAATGCTAGAAGCTTGATGAGTACTTTTCCGGAGAGAGCTACAAGAAGTGAGGGCATTCCATACGGATTTGGAACAAAGAATGGGCCCCTTGGGTGGTCAAAGGGCAGTAAAAGGCCATCTACCCGCCACGTGAGCAGTCCCAGAGCCCTCGACCGAGTCATACGAGCAGCATTTCCAAAAAAGGACCTGACATCTCTCTGCCGGTCCTCGTATTTGGCGCACAATTCGTCAAGCTCCATCGCGTTTGGTTTAGCATCGATTATGCGATGAAAACCGGGTATTTGATCGTCAGAGAGACCAAGTGTCAGCTTGACATTCTGTCGCTTCCATTCAAATGTTGTGCATGGGCGAGAAGGATCCAGATCCTTCAAGAACGAGGTGGAACTCTTGCGTGTTTCATCTCGAAGACAGTCTAGGCGAGCCTGAGCATGTACGTGGAGGTCTTCTGACAACCTTGAAGAATACCACATATGAATCACTGCTTCCGTAGTCTTGATGAGTGAGTCGTCATTCCCCATCATGCACAGTAGAGCAATACCATGAAATGTGCGTTGAAGGTCGAAGAAGGAAGTAGTGTTGAGAGTAAATTTGAGCCGTGGCCTCGCAGTGGGAGGTAAGTTCACCACCGAGTAGATCATGTGTCGGAGAGGGAAGCCTTTGATGGGGTGTTGTTGGAAGCATTTAGTTTTTTTTTTTTTTTAATTGAATTTGTTGCTCTTAGTAAGTAAATCTAACAATAGTATTGTGATTAGAAATGACCATACGGTATGGACGTACCACCGCCCAGTAAAATATTCAGCTGCCCATCAAAGCCCACGCCTTCGGTCTGCCTGCTGAAATTAATCACATCAGTCGCGGCATAGTTGGCCCAAGGTTTGGAAGTCTCCTTGGGACTGTTTGCCTCGGCGCCAATGACATCTGACAGTTCGATTTTTCCGGGATATATTGCTTCGCAGTCTTCTTTATGTTTCGGCCAGTGCTCAGTTCTGCAATCGGAACTGCAATACTAGGCATCCAGAGTTAGCGAACGACGACGGCAAAGATGACGACGACGGCATCAACAATAACGAAAACAACAACAAGCAACAAAAATGTTGGCGCTCGACGGGGGATCCTATTTACGGAAGTAAGCAAGCATTTAGGACAGGCCAGCCGAGGCCTTTCACCACAGATATATCCCTTGGACTTCGTTACACAGCACCTGGGCCGCGTCGGAGAATACGGGGGATCCAACAGGTCGGAAGACATTGGATCAAATGTGAAGGCGCTCATGGCTGATAAATATGATGTACCAGGGGAGGATGGTCATTTGTGCCTCGAAAAGTTGTCAAAGATGCTGTTGGAGCGACAAGATGAGGACATGGTATTTCGCAGCCATCGAGCCCGCGTCCAGAAATCTGGCAGACAGGTGCTTCGCATAGAGCTGGCAAGTTCAAGCATGTTCAAGCAAGTCTTGGGTCGAGATGGAATAGGAAGTGGCGAATTTGCAAGCGGTTTGAACGATGGAGGCAGGTTCGACCGGTTTAACTGCCTTAAGCACCTGCCTACTTTAGGTACCTACGTACATACTTCTAGATCAGGACCTCGCTGGCAACTACGGATGGTGTTTTTTGGACGACCGGACATCACCTTGTTCATCTTTTTTCCCCTCCTCCATCAAAGAAGAAGAAGAGCAGGTGGCCGATCAAGACCTCTCTCCTGATCTTGACGTCCACTGTCCAAAGGCCATTGTCCAGACGCGGAAAGGGGTATCCGGATATGTCTGCCTGTGCATTGGGTACATACAAGGCGTAAGTAGGTAGTTCGTGTCTGGCGACTTTGATTTTGATCTACTTTGTTTAATATTTTCGCCCATTCAGCACTGTGGAGCCGACCAGCCATCGCTCCAGCGTAGTCCCCCCATAATCAGGATCATAACGGCAAGCGACACAAGCACGCTCGTACAACCATATAGATACGCGCTCTGTCGTCTCATGCCGTTGAGCTCCGCCACCCATGTCGACACCGTCGTCAAGCAGCCACAGAAGCCATCCTCTATGCCTTGAAGGACTTGGCATCCCAGGACGCCGCCGCTCTGGACGTGGGCAAGATCCCAAGCCATCCCTAGAATGGCCGTGCCCGTCACGTTGGCCGCGATGGTGCCTAACGGGAAGGTGGCCATCTTTCCATTGAGGTAGAGCGCCAAGTAGAAACGGGCCAAGCAACCCAAGGGCGAGAAGACCAGCGCGAAAATCGCCTGTCCTCGCCACGCTTCATGCGGCGGCGAGACCGCCATGGCTACTGTTCCTGCCCAGCATCCCCAGCCCAGCAGAACAAACAGGGGGTCTATGAATCTTCGCGTGGTAGAGTAGGGGAACGACGGCATGAGGCGCTCCGTCGCCATAGCGCAGTGGCCGCCAAGCTTCAAACCGCCCAGAGAAAGGCCCACGGTGGTGATGACAACCGCTACCATGGCCATGAATGAATACCCGCCGTTTCTGCCTTGGGCAGTGGCTGGAGATGCCGGCGCACTCAAATCATTAGACATGGCCAAGAAGACGTCGCGTATAAAGGTGGAGAAGCTTGTCAAGCTGCCGCAGAATCCGGTCGCCAGACCAATGTACAGTGGGATGGTCTTTTTGCAAGCCAGGTGTGCCTTCTTGGCCGCTGCGATGTGCGCGCTTGTGTGGCCGGGCCCGGATTCGGGGCCGCCTTCTCCATCGTCTTGCTTCCTGGCTTGTGCCAAGATGCGATCATATGTTGCGGTGCCCCACTCGTATCGGAAAAGCATTCGATCTTCCGCCAAAAATCCCATGACAACGCTGCCTCCAAAGTTGGCCCATATTCCGTTGAATAGCACCGGTGTGTTGGCATAGCGCGTCAGGGCTGTAAGACCCAGCCTAGCAAGCGTGCCCAAGATTGCGAAAAACACAAGATAGGACAGTGTATAGAGCTGCGTCAGTGTTGGAGAGACCGTGACTTTGCGGTTCGTCTGTTGGTGTGTGTGTGAGATGTTTGGCAGCGATGGTCGCGGTGCTTCTGCCTCATTGTTTCGGCCGGCGTCTATATGCCAGCTGCGTAAGGGATCCACGGCGAGTTCGTTGAGATTTGCATATTCGTCGGGCAAGTTGTAGTTCTCCGCAAGGGTGGAAGATTGCTGATGATCTGCGCTTAGGCCAGGCACTGGAGTTCCATCGTGGCAGTGTTTGTTATTGCTTGAAGAAAGCCCGTTGGCGGTTTGCACAAGGGACGAGGTCGACGTACTATCGCACCGGGCCGTGCTCTGGGGGGACTCCTCGGCCATGGCAGAAGACATGCCGCAGCATTGAGCGCATAGTCTGGCGCATGGAAAGGCCAATGCGGTTGCGCGGCACAATGTGTGTTTGGAAGCGCACGTTGGCGGAGCTGAGGTCAGATAACTTTGACAAGTTGAAATGGAAATGTGGAAATGTGGAAATGAATGTTTCGAGGTGGATGGACTCGCAGAGTGGGGCACAGGTGGTTGAGCTCGTCCGGGGCGTTCATTGGCTGCCTGGATGCCCGCCAGCCGTCTGTCCCACTGGTTCCACTCTGGCCAGTCCCCTCGGATGTCTCGTCCAGTCAAATCCATGCGGTCATGTCACTGCATGTTGAATTCCATGCAGCCACAACAGCTGCCTCTCCGTCCGTCGATGAGCGCAACTGGCTGACATCTGGTGAGGTGACGCTGGGTCTGCCTGCAAGTGCCCATCCAATCATCCATCCACAGTCATCGTGCCGACCACGCTCGTCGCTGTCAACCCTCGTCGCCATCAAATTGACGCTCTCGACCTCTCGAGTCTCCGCGTCTTCATCCTCCACCTCCCCAGCATCCCTACCATCTATTCAAATCGACCAAACCAGGCGCCTTCCCGCACCCCATCTCTCTCAGACCAACATTGACATACATGTCCCTCTCCTGCAAAAGAAATCATCAACTTGGTTAAACATTAAGAGACAACCCCTCCGCACTCGCCACCATGTCCCTCCCCCCCAACATCCACCTCTCCCAGCATCCCAGTCTAAAAGCCAAACTCAGCCAACTTCGCTCTCACGCCGCCTCCTCCAAGGAGGTCAAGACGCTCGTCCACGAAATTTCTCTCATCCTCGCCTGCGACGCCCTCACCACGAATCTGTCGTCTGTCGAGGGGCCAAATGTAGTGGAATTCCCTTTTGCCTGGTGTCTGCCCATACACGGCTTTCTCTCCATTTTCTCTCTCTCCCTCTGCCTCTCCATTTATGACCTTTTTGGCCTTTTTAGTCTTTCTTTCTCACCTTCCCAGTTAACGCTAACCGAAAAAACAATGATCCATCCATGTCCGCTGCATCCAGGATAAAACACCACTAAACTTCGAGTACACCACCACGGTTGTCCGTCCGCAAACTATTTGCATTGTGCCTATTTTGCGATCTGGTCTGGGCATGGTGGATGGTATGTTTCTGGGGTGTTTCTTCTTCTTCTTCTTCTTCTTGCTCCTCCTTTTTCCTTTCTTCATGTTCCTGTCATTCCATTTTTTTTTTGCATCATTTATCCGTGATGCCGATAAAACCACCTACGTAACAACCACTATTTTCGTTCCGTCCCCCTTCTTCCAAGGCCTATATACCTCGAGTACCACGATACATGTACTTTGTTTATATTCTCCACTCTTATTTTTTTGTTCTTCGTCGTCGTCTTTTATTTCATGATTCTTCGTCCTTTTTCTTCTTCGCCTTTTTCTTCTTCGCCTTTTTCCTCTTCGCCTTTTTCCTCTTCGCCTTTTTCCTCTTCGCCTTTTTCCTCTTCTTCCATCACCTAGCCACCTCATATTAACAACCCCCCGGCCGTCCAAACCATTCTCCCCACCTCCGTCCCCGTCCACCACCTAGGCATGTACCGCGAGCCCTCAACCCTCACCGCCGTCGAATACTACAACAACCTCTCTCACCACATTCCTGGCTCCGACGATGACGCCGGCCCCGCCAGCAGCCTCGTCATCCTCGTGGACCCCGTCATCGCCACCGGCGGGACCTGCATCGCCGCCATCCAGACGCTCCGCGAATGGGGCGCCAAAAAGGTCCTCGTGCTGTCGGTTCTGGCCTCCGAGGAGGGCGTGAAGAAGGCCGCGGAGGAGTGGCCCGAGGGGACGGAGCTGTGGATCGCGGGTTTGGATACCAAATTGACGAAGGAGGGAATGCTGGAGCCTGGCCTGGGGGATATTGGGGATCGGTTGTTCTTGACGCTGGGGAAGTGATTTCGTGGTCGGAGCTGGTGGTTGCGATTGGATTTCTAAGATTGCATAAAGGAGTTTGGGTTGTCGTGCTAGAATGGATACATTGTTTGTGTTTACCTCGGATGTGTGTTTGCCGCTGCCAGCTGAGTAGGGTCGTACTCGACGTGTAAACCCTCTCATGATTCTAAGTCTCCGAGCTCCATTGACATTATTGACATGTCACAGGAAAAAAAAAAAAAGGAAAAAAAAAAGTCTCCCTTCCAAGACACCAACATCCTTTGCCCACTTGTCCAGATTCCCTGATTCACCGAATGACAAAGGGCTCCTCGTCCAGCATCGTCTTTTCCTTCCAAGATGCCAGTATCCACTCCTCACTCACTACCCAGGGTATCTTCTCCCACGACGAAATCTCGTGCCTGACTTCATCCGCGCCGGCCCCGATTTCCATGGCATCATCACCCACCAGGACCACGTGTGTCACGGCATCATCCTTCGCCTTCTTCTCCTTCTGCTGCTGCTGCTGCTGCTGCCGCTCCTCTAAGCGCTCTGCCACCTTCCCACCCGCATACTTGACGTAGTGAATTAGCTTATTCACAAGATTGTTCGAGGCCACAATCTCGCCGCCTTCGTCGCCGCCCACAACACGCACATGTACCACGCATCGCTGAAACATGAACCCCCGCAAATGCGACACACCCTTGCACCGTTGTTCCAGTTCGTCGAGGAAAAAATCTCCATCAAATAACGCGTCGTTTTCTTCGGGTTGGCCCATTTCCTCGACAATATGTCTCAGTTCCTCCAGTGAGACATCCCGGGCAAAGCTGTCTCCGTACATGTCCGTGTTTTCGGCAGCAATCGTCGCCAACTCCTCTGTGGCATGGAGCAAGTGACCCTCTTCATACGGCAACAAAAATGAGGGCGAGCCGCTTTGCTCGAGACAGTCCCTGATCCATTTGGGTCTGATGATGTTTACTGCTCCACCCCCCTTGATCAGACTTGCTACCTTGACGACCTTTTTATCGGCTATGAGAACCATGTGGGATTCCGGCACCGCCCGTTGTGAAACTGCGCCGCCGTTTTCCCTGATGATGGCTTCCAGTTGCGCCTTGGTCTTTTTATACGGCTTGAGAGATTCGGAAAGCACGCAAAACTCTAGGCCCGCAAATATCTTGGACTTTTCCGAAAGGCCTTGGGCAAACTGGGGCGGAGCCGTGTCTTGTCCGACAATGACCAACTCGCGCTTGACACGTTTCGGGTTTCTACGTTTTCGATTCTCCAGCGTCATGGCTTTTTCTTTGGCCTCTTCGTCGACTCGCTTCTTGAGCTCTTCAAACTCGTCGACGGACAGGGCAGAGTCCCAGCTACGATCGAGTCGAAGCTGTCGGAAGCGTGGGAACCGCAGCGTGTACCCACGGGCAAAACTGTCCGAGGGCCCAACGCTGGCGGCTTTGGCCGAGATGACGACCGAATCACTGGGACGGATCCACATATCTGGCCGTTCGGATTGCTTGGTCTCGCCGCCGCCCAGCTCGATATATCTGGTCGGTGGACTTTTGCGGTCCCATTCCATCCACTTGCCATCGGTGTGGTGGCGAATCTCCGCGTAGTCTTCCGAACGAAAGCCTCCTCCGACTTTGAAAAACGAAAAGCATTTCTCGGGATCTTGGCCGGCTTGGATGTGATTCTGAGACGCGCGCAGTCCGCAAAGAAAGCTGGAGAGGGTACCGCCCCGCCGGCCCGAGCCGTAGTAGCCGCCAATAATGACACAGTCCAGGGACTCACCAAACTCGGACATGTATTCTGGTTTTACCTTGAGCCAGTCGTCGTTTCGGCTATTCAGGCGGTACATGGATCGCGGGTTCTTGAGGACGAGCCCTTCGGAAGCAGTCGCCACAACTTCCCGGAGCATGGGCTCGATGGCATCCGCGGTGGTTGCGGCAACATACGCATGAATCTCGAGCCGTCGATGGACCGACGTAACGGCCTTTTCGAGTGCCTTTCGCCGGTCACGAAGTGTGTACTGGGTAAGTGACTTGTCGTTCAGATATAAAATATCAAACACCCGGAAGAGGGGTCGGTGACCAGATGTATCCGAGCCAGATTTGTTCTGCTGCTCCGCGAGAGCGGCCGTTTTGAGCGTTCCAAACGGGACGATTTTGTCCACACTCATGTCCCACGTGATCATCTCGCCATCGAGAATCAGATTCCGGACCCGCGGGGCGAACGCATTCTTGAGATGGCGGGTCAGGCTTGAGTTACCATCAAACAATCCATCCCCATAGAGATACGTGTAGTCCTTGGCCTTGCGTGACCAGAAGCAGAAACGCTTCCCTCCGGGATGTTGAGGGTCGTCCACCATGTGCATCTGCATGCGCTCGCCATCCAGCTTCTCTTCGATCCAGAACTCGGCATCTTCTGGAGTGGGCCGCAGGAGATCCAACATTCTTTGAAAGGAGGCCGGCATCTGGAACTGTGCCAGCTGAGGTTGAAAGCATTGCATCAATGAAATCCCTGCATGCTCCTGCTGCAACCTGAAGTCTGGGTCGTACAACTCCCAGCAAACACGTCGTAGGCTGGACGACACACTAAACAAAGTCTCTCCGTCCGGATGCCACAGGTGCAGAAACGTCTTTTCCGTCGCACCGACCTTCATTTGCTTGAGGATAATACGGATCAGCCAAAGCATTTCCTCGGCACTCATGCGATTGTAAAAGGTTCCCAAGACCAGCAAGTTCTCTGCTTCTCCTGTGGATGCAGCCAATTTGTCCAGCTGTTGGTTGACCTCGGCGATGGTCATGTCTCCCACCTCCGTTCGCATGGGCCTTTTGGATATGACCTCGTAGCATCGCCCTGCAAAATCACCCGCCAGGCGAGCAGCCATGGTTTGCCCAGGAAGTTTCCAATGTAGGAGATTGTATCCATCTTCCGAGTTTTTGTCAATCTTCATCAATTTCACCAGCAGCTTCCCGATGGCATTCTCCTTGAGGCCGTACACACCGCGATCACCATCCTTGTCCGGTAAGATGAGGCGCAGAGCAGGGTAGAAGTCATTGCCGACTTCTTTGCGCCATCGGTTGATGAATCTCTCAATGATGTGCCGCCGCTGCTCTTGGGGAGAAAGTGACGTTGCGCCGTGAGGACCCTGTTTGCGTGCCTGAGCACCACCAGCCGGCTGTTTCTTGTTTTCGTTGAGAGGGTTGAAGAGCTGCAGGAAAAGATCTGCAAAGGGCAACGTCTTGGCGTGATTTCTGGGCCGGTTCGGGTATCTGCGGCGTCCAAGGTCAGTCAGTTGCTGCGGTGCATGTGTAGGATAAAGAAAGACTCTTTGCAAGAGCCATGTTAATCGTGATGACGAAGAAACAAAAGGGGCGGCGGCCGAACCAACTTTTGGTCTAGTTCTTCTCTTGTCAACCCCATGGCTGCATATTGCATCTCTTCCTCGCGCTTAGCACCAGCGTCGGGAGATCTAACCGTGGTTCGACTCATTCTGACGACTTGGATCTTTGGACGGCGGCGTGTCGACCGGCAAAGGTCATCCGGGCGGCGCTCACATGCAGAGACAGAATCTGCATTATAAAGTCATGTCGTGAAGAGAGGCTTCAACACGGATCGTGGATGAGCTCAAAACATGCAAAGAACAGGACAGGAAACGGGTTCAAGATATGGCCGCTGGAAACCAGCACGAGTTGAAGTGGCTTGTGACGTGTAAAACACGACATGGTGAGCGTCGGTGACTTTTAGAGACGCAGAGCTGGTGATTGGATCAGGCGAATTCACGCTCCTTCACGTCCGGTCAGTCAGTCACTTTGTCACTTCCATCAAAGACACGCGGCTGGCGGCAAAACTTGCTGTCGCACGTGATGACGGCGCGTTGCGTGCGTGTGCACTGTGTCGGTTGTCCAGGGTACAAGATAAGATACCAAGATACAAGTAGGTCTTAGCAGAATTGGCCGGCGCCGTGCGGAATCGACGATTAGCGCCGATGCCGCACACGACGCCCCTCCGCCAAGGCAAGCTCACCACCACCAAGACTTTACTAATCTGTCCCGACCAGTTTCAAGATTTGCGCGCTTCCTTGTCTCGTCAACCAACGTTCTGGTCTCGTCTTGCCCGCTCACGCGCCCCTCACATTAAACCTACTTCGATCGGCTTGTCTGCAGACCCAGTCTAGCTCTACGCCATGGCCACCATAGTTCTTGGCTCTCAATGGGGTTTGTTTATCCCTCTGCGCTTTCGGTTTCGCGCGGTGCGCCCTGCTGCGTCGCGGGCTGTGTCCAAGCAATTGGATTCTCAAAACCTCTTCCATGCCAATTCTCTTTGCGATTCTTGGTAGACTAACATTGCTGGTTTTCTTCTTCTTCAGGTGACGAGGGCAAGGGAAAATTGACCGATATTCTTTGCTCCAACACGAAGCTCTGCGCCAGAGCAGCGGTATGTCTCCATTTGTCGGCCGATTCTGCAACTCCTCAAAACAAAGAAAAGACAAAGAAAAAACGCGAGCTCTTGTGACTCAGACATGACGATGCATAGGGAGGACATAATGCCGGTCATTCAATCATGTAGGTTGTGAACAGAGCTGATGGAAACGGCTCATTGTTTTTACTTCACTTATTCATTTCTTCAAATTACATGTGCAACGAAACTAATATGTTTATGCGACACAGCGCAAACGGTGTCTCTTACAGGTAACAACCCCTTACACGTTCCCGAGTCGCGAAAACAAACTATGTCGCCGAGCCTGTCTCTGACTGCGCCACGTTCAGCTTTCACTTGCTGCCTTCGGGGCTCGTCAACCCCCACTGCGTGAATCTCATCGGTTCTGGCGTGCTCTTCCACGTTCCCAGTTTTTTCAAAGAGCTTGGAGAGCTTCAGGAGAAGGGGCTGGACACCACAGATCGAATCCTCGTTTCAGATCGCTGTCAGGTCAACTTTGACCTTCACGCCGCCGTGGATGGTCTTGAAGAAATTGAGGTGAGCGTTCTTTGGCCAAAATATTCATCTTACATATCTGTATACGATGTTTACGTATATATTTATCCATTCATGTATCTATATATCCACGTACATAATCTGTACGTTCATTCATCAAGACAATGGACTAAGATTCGTCTAGCTTGGAGAACGCAAAATCGGCACTACCGGTCGTGGTATTGGACCTTCGGCTTCCACTAAATTTGCCCGCAGCGGTGTTCGCGTCCACGAGATCTTTGACGAGCCCACTTTCGAACGCAAGCTGCGCCAGCTCGCCTCGAGCTACAAGAAGCGATATGGCGACCTGCTCAAGTACGACGTTGAAGAGGAGATTGCTCGATTCAAGGAGTACCGGGTGAAGCTCGCCCCTTATTGCATCGATGCCGTCCAGTTTATGAAGGATGCCCAGGACCGAAACGAAAAGATTTTGATCGAAGCGGCAAATGCGCTCATGTTGGACATTGACTACGGCACCTACCCTTACGTGACGAGCTCCAACACTGGTCTTGGTGGCATCATCACCGGTCTTGCCATCAACCCGGCCAAGATTGAGTAAGCAGCAACGCAGATGGAAGAGCTTCGATTGTCCGTGAGCTAACGTGGAGAAATTCATCTAGTAATGTCATTGGTGTCGTGAAAGCTTATGTAAGTCATTGTTGTTGAGCTGCACGTATGAGCTGCGCCAGGTCCCAAACTAACATCCTCCAAGACGACCCGCGTTGGTGGCGGTCCTTTCAAGACCGAAGACCTGGAAGAGGCCGGCACAAAGTTGCAGGACGTTGGTGCGTAAATGCTAATTTTCTTCCCTTTTTTTTTTTTGTTGTCGCTGAAAATCTTCGGTTGTCCCTCTTGCAAGCATTAACAAAAAAAAAAAAAAAAAAAAAAAAACAAAGGCCGCGAATGGGGTGTGAGCACAGGACGAAAACGTCGCTGCGGCTGGCTCGACTTGGTCGTGTTGAAGTACTCAACCGCCATCAACCACTACACCCTGCTCAACCTCACCAAACTCGACGTCCTGGACACGTTCCCCACCATCAAAGTCGCCATTGCCTACAAATCCCCCGAAGGCAAAGAGCTGGACTACTTCCCGGCCGACCTGGGCTATCTAGACAAGTGCGACGTTGTGTACAAGGAGTTTGAGGGCTGGCAAAAGCCCACCACCCACGTCAAGACCTATGTAAGCGGAGCAATGGTATAACGGCTGTGACGGACCGGCCTCGAGACTAATTTTGTCCTTTTTCTGTAGTACGATCTGCCCAAGCAGGCACGCGAATATGTTGAATTCATCGAGAGTTTCGTTGGTGTTAAGTTTTTTTTTTTTTTTTTTTTTTTTTATAGAACTGTTGCCACACAAGCCCGCAAAAGCTAAACCTTTCCCTTTCTCTAGGTCAAAATCGCCTGGATCGGCACCGGTCCCTCGCGCGATGACATGATTTCTCGAGTTGCATAGGGGAAGTTGTCAGCGAGGATAACAAAAAAAAGAAAGAAAGAAAAGAAAAAGGGCTTGGTCCAGTAGCGGGGGTGGCTGTTCTTGTTGCCTGCGGTACAATATTTTAGACTCATAGACGTGTTTTTTCTGTTTGCAACACTGGGATGCGTTTTCCACTTTTTATCTCGTTTTTCTTGTCTTCTTCTTGCTGTGTTCTGGGTAGGCCGTATAGAAATGCATAGATGCACATACACAGGTGCTGATGGACGTTGGGCGGCGTGCTATATTGCTCGCGTCACGCTTCTACCTACGGTGAGATGCATCTTGACGTTCACAGTCTGGCGTAAAATATTTGTAGCTTCGACTACCTACGATGCCCATACTTACAGGTACGAGACACCTAGGTCCCAAGGTCACGGGTGATTCCCAAGGCGGCCTAGCCCAAGATTCCCATGACAGCAAAGTCCGAATCCCCCTTCTCCATGGCCAGACTTGCAGGCCATGACCGTCTATCCTCCAGAACAAGCATGATGCAAACGTGCAATGCCATGCCGGCCAGGCTTGACGCACAAAGAATACAAAAAAAAGGAAAAGAAAATTAAGACAAGAAAGAGAAGGTGAAAATACACTATGCTCCAATAACCCGCCAACAAGGCCCACCATATTATTATTATTTTTTTTTTGAAAATCCACATACCATGCGACCGAAAGACCCGTGAATGCAAATACAACACATATATACATATACGAATACAAATACACACATACGCATACGCATACACAGCGCCACAGGAATGCATCCCCCCTCCCCGACATCAAAGCCTCCTCGGCCTCCTCTTGCCCTTTTTGCGAATGGACAGAATTTTCTTGCGCTGCGCGACCTGCGTGAACCAGGAGAAGATCATGTCGCGCATGAGGATGAGGATGGTGGCTAGGGCGGTTGGTACGGCGCATGCCCAGCTGTGATTTGTTTAGTTTTTTTTTTTTTTTTTTTTTTTTTTTTAGGGGGTCAGGTATGTTTCTTTTGTTTTTTGAAAAAACATGTTATAGACCAGATTTTGAGAAGAGAACAAAGAGAGGGAGGGGGAAGGGAGGAGGACAAAAGCTGAAAAGAGAAAAGGGGGGAAACAAAAAGTAAAGGACCAAAGAGGAAACCTACAAATACCATATCCCGTGATGAATCTCAGGAAAGCCTTCCTCGGCAAAATTCTGGCCAAAAAACCCCGTAATAAAAGTCAGAGGCAAGAAAATAATGGTCACCATGGTCAACTGTTTCATGGACTGGGACTGGTTGGCGGAGATGGTGTTGAAGATGAGGTTGATGAGGTTCTCAGACGACTGCTTAAGCTGCTGGAGGGCTTCGGTGGTGAGGATGCAGTGATCGAGGACGTCGCCGAGGTAGGTGTGCGTCTGGGGCGTGACAATGACGCCCGAGGCCGGGTTCTCGAGTTCCTGGGCGGCGAGGTCGGGGGAGAGGGTGGTGCGGTGGTCGCGCAGGACGTTGACGAGATTGTCAATGGGGTTGAGGAAGCGCAGCATCTTGTTGATCTCGCTGATGCAGATGTAGAGCTTGCGGCACTGCTTCATACTGGGCGCGGTAAGGACGTCGAGCTCCAGGTCGCCGAGGAGGTCGGTGTACACGGCCGTGAGGGGCAGGGCGAGGTCGATGATGGCGTCGATGATGGCCTGGACGAGGAGAGAGGCGTCGCATGATTCGCGCAGGATGGTGCCGGGGGTGCTGAGGCGGGTGACGATGGGGCGTTCGACGTCTGCGGCGGAGATTTCGAAAAAGGAGATGACGGTGTTGTCGTTTGTGAGGAAGATGCAGACTTGTTCGGCCGAGACGGCCATGTCGTACTGGGCCAGGGACGAGTTTCTCTCCATGAAGTCGGTCCGGGCTTGGTTGCCGGAGGCATGATAGCGCTGCAGGGACCGCAGCATCGAGGTTTGCTCGAGTCTGGAACCGTCGGGCAATATTGGCCCTCCGTTGGCGTCGCGCATGAATTGCTCGGGATCCTTGTTGTTGTCGCTCTTGTTGCTCTGCTTCTGGGGACGCCCGTGCCCTCCGAATCCCTTGAAGAAGCGCTTGATCCACCTCAGTTTGGATTTCGACGACAAGCTGGCCGAGTCGTCAGAAGTGTCGTCATTGTCTACGAAATGCACCAGCTTCTGCAGCGTCATGATGATGAAGGCATGGTTGGGGTACCTGAAGAGATGTATGAGTAAAAAGATGTAGTTTTGGAGGTTTTGGGGGGAGGAGATTTTTTTTATTTTTTATTTTTTATTTTTTTTCTCTTCTTTTTAAATAAGAAAAAAAAAACGCAACATCGGATAAAAGCATGGAATAACTCACCAGTCAGCCTTTGTTCGATTCCGAATGTTCATTGTATCCTCCAATGCCAACTTATGAAGGCCCTTTGTGGCGCCCACCGCCTGGATGACATCCCAGCTCAGCCCATTAATGTTGATCCATCTGCACTTGGCCCAGCTCTCCTTGGGCCGCTGCTCCAGAAAGGCGATGAAGCTATCATTGTTAAAGTGACGCTTGACCATGCGCTCGAGCGAAAAGTCGACGACGGTGATGTCGCATTCGGCGCTGAGGGTGGGCATGGACGCGTGCCCTCCGTCCGGGAGACGCGGATCGTAGCCGGGCTCCGATCCAGGCTGCCAGCCATCCGGCAAGCCGTACGTGTCAAACTCATCGCAGTCGTCAATGGTTTTGAAGGTCGCGGGGCGGGTGCTCCGTCTCTGCAAGGTGCTGCCCTCGAAGTAGACCTCGCCGTCGGATCTGGAGGATCGGGTGCGACGACGGGCGCGGCGGTTCAATGGATGGCTCGTGTCCATGGTGACGGCATCGTCGTACATGACGCGGGCTTCTGTGCTTGCTCGTGGATGACTGTCCAGAGATGCATCTCGGGTTGGCGACGGGTCATCAATCTTTTCGTCGGGGGCGACGGGCTCGCCATGTGCCGCCATGTCCTCGTGATTGAAGCCCATTTGCGGCGGACAGACTGATGATGATGTGCTATGAGCAGAAAGAAAGGAGGCAGGGAAGTGGCAATCCAAACGGCAATCCAAACGGCAATCAACGCTGTATGTATGTACGTGGAGGACTGGCTATGAGCGCTGGTCGTGTGTCATCGCTCGAGCGCGCATCTCTCACGGATGGCCGCAGGTCATGATCGCCGGGGCAAGTTGGTCTCGGTCGTTTTTGTCGTAGAGGAGCGTCGAAGAGAACAGTCTGCTGTTGAGTCATAAGTCGGGACTCGCGCGAGGGGCGTATTAAAAAAGATGTGTGTGTGAATGTGTTTGTTTTGTTGTTGTTTTTTCCCTTTCGTTTTTTTTTTTTTTTTTTTTCCTTTTTTTTTTTGGACTGCGCGGCCGGTTGCGCCGAGCACATGGATGGAAAGTCAGGGAAGCGCGCAGCAAAACAAGGCCCGGAGGATAATCGGGAGTTCGGCACATGCTGGCTGCGTTGGACTCGGGCATCTATTGTTCTAAGCTAATGAATGAAATGAATGAATTTCTGCTCCTTTCCTTCATGCCATTGCACAGAGCAGACACTAAACCGACAGAGAGGGCGACGAAAAGGGACTAGCGATTCGTTTTGCCTGATTGTGCAATTATATGAGATTGAAATACAAAGTCTTTTCAATGGGTCGTCATTTTTTTGGGATGGTGGCCTACCCTGCAGCGGCCGGCATTCTTGCTGCTTGTCGAGCGGTTGTCAAAGTTGAATATTGCTTCCTTCACACGACTTGGAGCGCAGTCTGTGCCATGTGGGCACATTGTTCATTCCATTCATGCCATATCAATGACTTGCGGGCCAGCGGAGTCTTGGACGAGATGACACACTGCCGACGGCGACGCAACTGGACATGATCGACGTTCATGCTGACTCGATGCCTTCGTGCCGCGAATCTCCCTTCTCCTTTGATGTTCTCCCGAAGTCTTGACACATACACACGGCTCCGACTGACAACTCCGACCGACCTGGGAAATAGCAACCGTCCGTCCAATAATCTCACGGTACATATGTGCTACACGTCATGTCAAGTATCCAGCTGGCGCATCACCACCCGGATCAAGACGCGGCGTCTATCCGACCGGTCTCGGATATACATCATCTGACATGCGTATAAAACGAGCGCTCGTCGCAGACAAGATGGCTTCCATTCCCAGACGAGCATTCGGTTTGTTCCGCGCGGCAGATACGATTCATTTCCCATCATACATCGGAAACTCTTTGAAAGATTAACCACAAGAAGAAGAAACCTCCGTCACACCTCCCCAAACCATGGCGCTGAATTTGTCCAAGCCTGATCGGCCCGTGCGGGTCGGCGTGATTCTCATGAACAGGCAAGTCTTTTTGGTCTGGAAGAAAGAATGATCGTTATATATATATATATATATATATATATAAACCAACCTTCTCAACAAAAGGGAAAAAAAAATTGTATGCTAATATGCTAACACCCTCTCAGCGTGACGGAACTCCTGGACGTCGCCCCCATCGACATCATCGCCGGCATGAGCAAAACTTTTACCAAAGATCTGCCAGACGCTCTCATGTCCGCTACGCTGAAAGAACAAGCCCTCGATATGGACTTCTTGTGGGTATCCGAGACTGGTTCGGCAGCTCGCAATAGCCTCACGTCCGGACTGACCATGACTCCCACTGTACGTGACAATTTACCCACCTCCTCCGTCTTCAAACCAACATCTATCCCCACCGCTTCGACGAACCAGTACTAACCTTCTGCCCCCCCCCCCCCCCCCCCCCCCCTTCCAGCACTCCTTCCAAGATTGCCCAACCCTAGACATTGCCATCATAGGCGCCCACCGCTACGGCTACACGCCCACGGAGACAGAACTCAACTTTGTCCGCAAGACATATGCCTCCTGCGCAGCGATGCTCACCATCTGCGGCGGCATCGCCGTGCCCCTCCAGGCGGGAATTCTGTCGGGCAAGACGGCCACGGGCCCGCGCTTCGAGCTCGACATGCTCAGGACGCTGGCGCCTGGAGTGAAGTGGGTGGAGAGGCGCTGGGTGCGCGACGGGTCGCTGTGGACGAGCGGCGCGCTGCTCAATGGGCTTGATATGGCGCGGGCGTTTGTCGAGCAGGTTTGGAGGCGGGAGAGGGCGGAGCTGGTGCAGTGGTTGTCGTATCATGGATCGTGGGTTTCCAGAGAGCTGGACTACGGGGATGGGCATTAGTTGATGCTGAGTGGTGGAAAACACGTCCATCAGTATTTACCTAGTACCTAAATACTTGAGTAGGTACCAGGTATGTAGGCACATAGTATATGCATGTACATGGGACGTGAGGGAGGCACATCATCGAGCATCAATCTGACGTAAGACAGGCGATTTATATATGCATTATATGTATATATACTCGTCTATACACACACCTAGTTGGCATAGACTCACAAGTACAACGACAGCACGCTAGCGATGCATCTCTACCACGGAATCCATCATCGGATAAAAAGCATCCATTGTCTCTGGGATACGCTAATAAACACAAGACCAACCGTAAAGTGAGACAAACCAACCCCCTCCCCGCATCCCCTTGTTGTACCGGATCCGGGCACGGAGAGAGCGGATGCGGCTTTGGCCCCTGCAACGGAGCAGGAAGTGTTGGTGGTTATCCACACAGACACAGACACCTGCAATGTACATCATTACACGTGTATGCATTTTTAGAAAAGGCTTCATGGTCATCTTTACTCCTCTGAAGCATGCGTCAAAAACCCACACCTAATCGCCCGACGCAGGCACCACTGTGTGCTCACACGTTGCCGTCACCCAAGTGATCCATGTTTGGACAAGGTCCTGCGGCTACCCAAGTCTGGTCCGGGTGGCCACGGGCATATCCATTGGCGCTTGGCGTTGCGCCAGAATGCGCTGGCGTCCCCGATGCAAAGCAAACAATAACATTGTCCGGCCTAAGCGCCTTGCGGACCATAGCCGTTTCCGTGGCGTGCGTCGCGTGACGGATTGGTAGCCTCGAGGCCGATGTGATGATCAAATCAAGTTCGTCTGCGGGCCATCGGGAGGGAACTAACAAGAAGCTGGATAAAAAAAGATGGGGGAAGAGAAAAACAAAAAGAAAGAGAAGGGGAAGAAAAAGGCGTCTCTTCCTGGAACCTAGCTTGAATTCCGTGTTCTTGCACTTTATACCGCACTGCCATTATATATAGATATTATTAGACGTGACATGCAAGAGCACCGCGTTCCAAAGTCTGGTAAGACGCAAAACGGACGCCCAAATCAACCTACTAGACCCTCAGCTAAGCCTTCTTTCAGTATTCAGAAATGGGTCAACAACAGGTGCATGAAAAAA
>AFRA01000151.1:0-47733 GCA_000223055.1 Claviceps fusiformis PRL 1980
AACTACTCTTCTCTCTCTCTCTCTTCTTCTCTCTCTCTCTCTCTCTCTCTCTCTCCTTTCTTTTTTTTTTTTTTTTTTAATTTCCATGTGCATAGACCGGAAAAGCCTACCAAAAATTGTTGGGACTGTATTTATTTGCCACGAGGGCGACGGCGATTTTGGAATCCGATTCAATGGGGTACACGCCGAAAGCAGCATTGGCGAAATGCTCCTTCACATAGGTCCCGAGACTCTTTAATGTCGATTTCCTGAACCCCGCGCCGTCAATAAGTGCTGTATCTTTCTTCCTTCTTTTCTCATCTTCCATTGTAAAGAACCCAAACGCTTCAGGTACTCACACCAAATCAGCCTGAGGGCCTTCAATGACGTGGCTCTGCACAGAGCTGGCTTTCTGTTTCCGCGGTCAGTTCAGCTCAAAAAAATCATGCTATGCAGAGTCGCTTGTGCCCAGAGTCGTGCATGCCTGTGTGGTGTGATCGAAAGCGAAGCTCGATGAGCTCTCGACATCGTAGTATCGTCCGTCTCCGAGAGAATTGTGTGTGCTGACGAGGACCTAATTTGTCAAAGCACAAAATAGAATTAATCCATAAGTTCTTTTCATTTTCGTAAAAGAAGTATGCTTCCCCGACGATTGTCTCACTGGTTGACTGCTACCAGGCAGATTCACTGTAGCTAGCTGCTCCTCGTTGTACTTCTCAAACGCGGGTCGGAGCTCGGAAACGACGTCGAGGGCAGAGGCTGCCAAGGTTTTTATATCTATTGATCAAGGTTTCGCGGTGAGCCATGACGTCTTTTTTCTCCTTGTCCATCTTCTTGCCATCGCAATTGGGCCGTACCGGCGACAACATCGGCGAGCTTGCGGGTTGTTTGTTAGCTGCGGGCCAAGGCATGGGTCGGTCAGGCGGGACGAGAGCTTGGGGAGGCTGATGCCGGAGGACTCACCTCTCCCGGGGGAGCTCCCTCCACGAAGCTGGAGACCGTTTCGATGTAGGACATGATGCGCGCTGGGATGCTCGGAGATGTTGAATGGGGGTTCTCGCGGTCTGTGGTCTGCGAGGAATGATGCGGGAGGCTGGCTCAGCACAAGCGATGCGGTCAGGGTGGGTGGAGGTTTCGAGGCGGGGCGGAAGACGGCATTGGAGGGGCGTTGGGGGGGGGGGGCACCTGTGGAGTACCACATAGTATGGTACGACATAGGGCAGGAGTGTAAGTAGCTTGAAGGTACCGTGCCTGGGCGACTGATCATAATTCGATCAACCAACTTTACCAAGGCGCTTCGGCATCTCACGAGTCACGACTTGGCCCAGCATTATCCGGCTGCCTCACAGAGCAAATCGGTCATAGGTGTCATAGTCCCTGCGTACCGGGGCGGTAGCTGGGCTCAAACAGTTTCTATGTACGTGTTGCTCTCTCTATATACAGTCGTTGCACGACAATTACGGTCTTTCATAAATTTCATGCTCTTGTTGCTCAACCCCGGTGTGCTCTACGTCTTAGTAGCGCAAGCTCTTGATTTTTTCGTAAACGGCAAAGGTCGTGGCGTCTTGGTAGCTCGAACTCATCATGTTTTCGTAAACAGCAAGGTCATGCGTCCTAGTAGCTCAAACTCTTCCTGATGTTTTCGTATACGCCTAAGGTCGAGTTAGGCGGTCGTAATAGTAAATATATATGTATATGTAAACGAAAGCGTCGAAACTTACGTGCCACGTCGGGAATGTTGAACCTCTCATACAGCAGCGGGCTGTGAATGCTCCACCCCGCAACCCTGGCCACCGGGGCCTCGAGCCGAACAAACGTCTCCGGGTCTTCCTGAATGGCGGCAGCGACCTCGGCGCCGATGCCAGCGTTGACCATGGCCTCGTGCACGACAACCACCCGGCCCGTCTTCCTGGCGCTCGCAAAGACGGTCTTCTTGTCCCACGGATACAGTGTGCGCAGGTCGATGAGCTCGCACGAGATGGCCAGGTCCTCCTCGGCGCGCTGGACGGCAGACAGGCACGTGTACATGGGCTGCCCGTAGGAGATGACGGTGAGGTCCTCGCCGGGCTTGACGACCTCGGCCTTGGACAGGGGCAGCTCGTAGGCCGACTGGGGCACCTGCTCCACGGCGGCGCGGTAGAGGATCTTGGGCTCGAGGAAGAGGCACGGGTCGTTGCTCCGGATGGCGGCCAGCAGCAGGCCCTTTGCCTGCAGGGGCGACCTGGGCATGATGACGCGGAAGCCCGGGATGTGGGTGAAGAGGGACTCGGGGGACTGGGAATGATACATGGCGCCGTGGCCCACGGCGCCGCAGGGCATGCGGACGGTCAGGGAGCCGGCGTGGAGGCCCGAGGCGCCCTCGCGATACCGCAGCTTGGCGCCCTCGTTGACGATCTGGTCAAAGGCCGGGAAGACGTAGTCGGCAAACTGGATCTCGGCGACCGGCCGCATCCCCTGCGCGGCCAGCCCGATGCCGAACCCCATGATGCCCTGCTCCGTCAGGGGCATGTTGAAGACCCTCTCGGCGCCGTGCGTCTCGGCCAGCTTCATGGTGCAGCGGAAGACGCCTCCAAAGGCAACGTCCTCGCCAAAGATCAAGACGGAGTCGTCCTCGGCGAGCGCGATCCCCAGGGCATCGTTGATGGCCTGGAACAGGTTCATCTTGCGCGTGGAGCCGTTGCGCACCTCGGGAGGAATCTCGCTGCCGTCTCCCAGGACCGGGCCGTTGCTGCTGTGTGCCAACAACTGGCTGGTCGAGTAATCGATTGGGATGTTGAGCTTGGCGCTGGGGGGGTACTGCGAGTAACATGGTGGCGTCGGGATCTGGGGACTCTGGGGACTCTGGGTAGTCTGCGTAGTCGGAACAGGCAGTGAGCATCCACGTTGAAGCCGGCAGCTGCGTGACAGAGTCGCTCGCCGTAACGGACAACAAACAAGCTGACGCTTCATGGTGTGGTATGGCGTGGTGATGGTGATGGTGATGACTGATGACTCTGATGACTCTGATGACCCTGATGAGCAGTGCGCGGCAACTTGCTGGAATCGGCGGCGGCGATGCAAATTCGTTTCCCTCGCTCAAGAAAATTGTCCCTTGCCAACAAAACGTGAACGGGGGAGAGGGTGGTGAAGCGATGGTGACAAGAGTGATCAGAAGAGAGCCACCAGACTCTAGAGCCACCAGAGTACAGACACGGCAACGTGGGTGAAGCCGGCTCGGCTTGTCGCGGCATCCACGCCAGCCCATCTGACGCCCGTATGCCGAGCACGCTCACAAAGCCGCTTAGTCCGAGACCCCTCGATGTGGCTGGCGTCTGGTGCGCGCCAGGATTCCGGCGTCAAGTCTCATTGATGCCGCATGACAACTTGATTGATCTTGGGCGTTGAACATGATCCAAAATTGTACATAGTTTTCCTTTGAGCTCGCGGTGTGTTTTCTTCTTTTTTTTTTTTTCCTTTTTTCTTTTGTAGGACGGACGGAACATGCACTTCAACCACCTACCTACTGTAGCATGATACATGACGCAATTAGCCCCCACAGAGAAAACGACCAATTGTTCATGCCAACCCCTGCACCTTGCAATAGTAGTCGGTTGCCCCGCCAACAGCGCCGTTGCGTCAACATGTTTTGCCAACAGGTTACTCGACGCAAGCGTGGCACTTGGACGGCAACTTGACTCGTGTGCCCAAGACATTGAATTTCCACAGCCTCGAGAACGGGTAAAAAGGGGACAACATTTCTTTTGAGACCTTGACACATCTACGGCCCCCGCAGCCATCGGAGCTGCCGCGTGCCAGCACACGCAAACCCTCCCCACGCACGACATACCAGACAGAAACGAGAGAAAAAGGAAGAAACGAAAGGGAAAAAAAAAAAAAAAGATTCGCGTCTTTCTAAAGAGCACATGGCCACGCCATGGCGCCCAGAGAATCAACCCGGCCAGACCGGCCTCGCCAACAACGACCCCGGCAGGGAATAGCGTCAGAGCCGCGTACAAACCAGCACAGGAAAAAACAGTCCACTCCACGGCGGCAGGCCACGGCATCGAATTCCGAAGACAGCAGGGACGAAGGCAGATCGCGGGACTCGGGCTCGTCGTCCCACAAGACCTTGTCTTCGGGGGCGCTCGCGCAGCTGAATCGAGAGAATGAGCGGCGGAAGCGGCGCGCCGATCGGGAGCGGCGGAAACGACAACGGGAGGGTGGATATGAGGAGGTGGATGGCACGACGACGCCGCGCTCGACGCCGCAAAAGTCGCCAGTCAGGCACGCCAAGGGCCAGAAGAGACGAATCGTGAGCGGTGCGATGATGGAAGAGGGACGGGTGAGGAGCTCGGGGCTTCGGGGGGGCGGTAGTTGGGCGGAGGATGAGGTGGAGAGGGAGAAATACTATGCCAAGAAGAGGAGTCCGAAGAGGAAGAAGAAGAAGAAGAAATTATGTGAGTTTTTTTTTTTTAGCCTTTCTCCTTCTGTCTCTTTTTTTGTGCTAAACATGACGAGTGGCTAACAAAAGTAGGGTGGATCCTGGGAGGTGTCGGCGCCGTCGTCACTCTCCTCATCATCATCATTGTCGTGGCGGTTGTGGTGAGCAAGAACAACTCGGCCGGCGGATCCAGCCCGACGTCCAAATCGTCGTTGTCGTCGCTCGACGGCAAGGACGCCGGCAAAGTCCCGACGCAGTGGAAGAATACCTATCTGGACCCGTGGAGCTGGAAGTCGACGACGGATTTCAACGTCACGTTTACGGACCAAACGGTGGGGGGGCTGCCCGTCATGGGCTTGTTCACAAGCTGGGACGACTCGGCCAGGGCAAATGACAAGGTGCCGGCGCTCGGCGACGATTGGGGTCCATACACGAGCCGGCCGGCACGAGGCGTCAATCTCGGGGGCTGGCTATCGCTGGAGCCCTTCATCACGCCGTCCCTGTTCGATCACGACCCGAAACTGGGCATCGTCGACGAGTACACGCTCTGCAAGTATCTCGGGCGCACGGCAGCCGACGTGCTGGAGAAGCACTACGCCACGTTTGTCAGCGAGGACACGTTTAGGGACATTGCGGCGGCGGGGCTGGATCACGTCCGGATCCCGTATTCGTACTGGGCCGTGGAGGTGTACGACGGTGACCCGTACCTCTTCCGCACATCGTGGCGGTACCTGCTGCGAGGGATCGAGTGGGCGCGGAAATACGGTCTCCGCGTCAACCTGGACCTCCACGCTCTGCCGGGCAGTCAGAACGGCTGGAACCACAGCGGACGGCTGGGGGCCATAGGATGGCTCAACGGGACGGACGGACAGGTCAACGCGCGGCGGTCGCTGGAGATCCACGACAAGCTTACGCAGTTCTTCGCGCAGGACCGGTACAGGAGCATCATCTCGCACTACGGGCTGGCCAACGAGCCCCGGATGACGTACCTCGAGGTGTCGGACGTGATCGGGTGGACGAGGGAGGCGTACGCGCTGGTGCGGAAGAACGGCGTGCGGGCGCTCGTCGTCTTTGGCGACGGCTTCATGGGCCTCGACAACTGGAAGGGCCTGATGCCGGGCTACGACGACATGGTGCTCGACGTGCACCAGTACGTCATCTTCAACCGCGACCAGATCAACCTGTCGCACCAGAAGAAGGTGCAGTACGCCTGCACCGGCTGGACGCAGCAGGCCGAGCAGAGCATGGATCGGCGCACCGGCTACGGGCCGACGCTGTTTGCCGAATGGTCCCAGGCCGACACGGACTGCGCGCAGCATCTCACCAACGTCGGCTGGGGGAATCGCTGGGAGGGCACCTACCGATCCGGCGACAAGGCCACCGAGGTGCTGACGCCGCGGTGTCCGGCCACGGACAGCTCGTGCTCGTGTGCCACGGCCAATGCCGCTGCCGCCGACCCCGGCACCTACACGGACGCGTACAAGCGGTTCCTGCAGATGTTTGCCGAGGCCCAGATGCACAGCTTCGAGAAGGGCTGGGGCTGGTGGTACTGGACCTGGAAGACGGAGAGCGCGCCGCTCTGGAGCTACGAGGCCGCGCTCAAGGCCGGCATCATGCCGAGCAAGGCCTATACGCGGGACTTTAACTGCGATGCCGACGTGCCGGATTTTGCCAAGGAGGGTCTCTCCGAGACGTATTAGGTATTTGCCGCGGGAGATGGCGTGACGAAGTTTATGGACTATGACGAGCATTGCGTGCGTGCGTGGTGTGTGTATGTACATGTATATATATGTGTGTGTGATATATTTGGCTTGTTTAGTTTTTTTTTTTTTTTTTTTTTTTTTTTTTTTTTTTTTCTTTTATTTGTTCTTTACTTATTCTATTTTCTCAAGCATTTTCACTTCTTGTCATTTTTTCTCCTACGGGCCTAGACGGACAAGGGTGTGAACCAATTCATTCCAACCCGGCATTTTACAAGCGGTTCGGAATGGAGGGTTTTTTTTTTTGGGTGCATGTGGGTCTTCTTTTTGGTTCTTTGGAAAACACAGAGTCCCGTTGTCCTTACAAAAACACGGAATACCAAACACGAGTTGCGCAATTACACCCATGAATCCGCCGCACCCGAACATGAATGAATGAATCATGCACCGGTGTTTAGGACTCAGGACTCAGGACTCAGGACCTCGCTTCGAGAACCAACGTGTTGGCTGGGTTGGCTCCTTTCGCGGACGGGACTTGCCATGGCATGTGGAGGCGTGTCGGAACATGCCCATGTTGTACTTGTGTGTACAATTGCATATAAATGGGGACGGATGTAAGCCCCGGTGTGGTTTCTGCGGGCTTGGCGCGTTGTTGGCTGAAGAGCAGACCAGACCGCTTTTCCATTTCCTTTTTTTTTTTTTCTTTTTTTCCTTTTTTTCCTTCCTTTTTTTTCCCCCTTTTTTTCTTCCTTTTCTTCCTTTTATATTCTTTGTATTTTTTACTTCGTCTGATTCTTCTTCTTTTTCCTACTGTTCTTCTTTTACATGCGCTTATCTACATGGACGATCGCCCGGTTCCATCCCCTCGGCGCGGTCGGTAAGCCGAAGAGGCTGCATCGCGTCATCCACCCAGCCCCGGTACGGACCCGGTATCTCCAACTCGCCTACTAGCTGTGTCAAGTACGTACCTATGTACATGCATACATACATAGGTACGTATGTTGTTTGTATTTCGTAGCCGTGACAAAAGTTGCCAGGCCTTTTACCACTTTTACCACAGTACAGCCGTTATGAGAATTCACGTTTCACGTATACAATACCTGGTCCTGATCACAGGTTTCGACGACGCAAGGGAGGGGCGTGTGTCGCAGCGCCATTGAATCGCGGCTTCGGCATTATGCAGTTTGACGCGAGGTCAAGGTCAAGCCTGGTGTGGTGGTGGGTGGAGACTTGCTCGGAGCCCGTCATTATTACCAGGTTATATCCGTTCCGATGCGCGGCTAACCGGCCCGTGGTTTTTTTTTTTTTCTTTTTTTTTTTTTCTTATCTTTGCGTTATTATTACGACTGTTTCTCGTATAGAAGCTTAGAAATCGGGAGAGGAGGAGCTACTTGAAAAGAAAAAAAAGAGAGAGATGAATTTTATTTTGTTTTATTTATTTTTTTTTTTTAAAAAAAAAACTACATCTTCATTCCCGTCCATTCATCATCCTCCCGGTTCGGCCGAGCACGACAAAGTCCAAGTCTGGTATGGCCACACCGTTGCCCCGACGAGGACCCAGAACCAACCTTGAGCTAGCCACGCCGCCAAGAGTCCCCCCATTGCCGTCCATCAACGGAATCAACTCCACTGGTATGGCAAAACCATAAATAAGCCCACCCTGCGACACGCGAGACCAGGCGGCGGACACGTCCCTCGGGTTTTCGTCTGCCGCGACAGCCATGGCAGGAGCAACGGTTTTCCCCCTCTCTTTTTGATTCCATGATTCCTCTCTCTCTCTTTTTGCTGAATTCTCGTCGTCCTTTTTCCCTCCATCCCCCGCAGTCCTAGACGACTTTAGTTCCCCGCGATCCTTCGCCCCGTCGCCACCCCTCCACCGTTGCTGTCTTGTCCCGGCCCCGGCACCAGATTTCGGAGCTAAGAGCCATACCCTGCGTCGTCGTCGTACATTTCAAAAATACAAAAGGGAAACAACCGCCCCGTGCCCGGTGTCCTTCGTCTTTCATCCCGGAGAGAGCAGAATACATGATTCGTTTCGCGGTAGAGCACATGTACAAACGATGAGAGTGGACGAAGAAAAGGCGTCGCGGCAGCAAGGCCAACAGTCTCGTGCGGCCACGGCTACGGCTGCGCCTGCGCCTGCGCTGTCACGGACGGTCTCCCGGGCGTCGACTTCTTGTCATGGTCTGGCGAGGATGCGGTCGCAGAACGGGTACAGTGTAGACGACGACAACGACGACGACGAGGAGACGCGAGTGGAGGACCAGACCGGCCAGGACACGCAGACGACGAGGCCGGGAAAGGACCCTTTTGAGGTTGGCTGGGAGGGTGGTGCTGATCCGCTGTGTCCGCGGAGTTTTTCCCGCAAGAGAAAGTGGTTGATTACCATGATTGTGTCTCATGTCAGTTTGTGCGTGTAAGTATGACTTTTTCACGTGCGTGCGTGTGTATGTACATACATATTTATGTATATATACACATCTCCAATCCCAAAACTGCTCAGAATTGTAGAAAAAAAAGCATCATCAAGCGAAACAAAACAAAGCAACAAAAAAAAAAAAGAAGAAGAAGAAATCCTAACCTTGAACAACCACCAGCACATGCGCAAGTTCCATCTACACCAGCACATACGCCAAAATGGAAGCCGACTTCCACAACTCCCGCCTCGTCTCCGTCCTCGGTCTGTCCACCTTTGTTCTCGGCATCGCCTTTGGCCCCATGCTCCTCGGTCCCCTCAGCGAGTTCTACGGCCGTCGTCCCATCTACATCGTCGTCTGGACGGCCTACCTCGTCTTCCTGATCCCCCAGGCCCTGGCCAAGAACGTCGCGACAATCATCATCTGCCGCTTCCTCGACGGCTTCACCGGCAGCGCCTTCCTGGCCGTCTCGGGCGGCACCGTGAGCGACCTGTTTGTCCGAGACCAGCTGCAGGCCCCGATGGCCTTGTTCTCCGTGTCGCCGTTTGTCGGGCCCAGTCTGGGTCCCATACTGGGCGGCTTTATCAATTACCACGTCCGGTGGCAGTGGACGTATTATGTTTTGCTCGTGTGGTCGGGCGTGGTTTGGGTGGCGGTGGTGATGCTCGTGCCAGAGACATATCGTAAGCCTTTTTCTTTCTCTATGACTTTTTCTTTTCTTTTTTTTTTTTGTTCTTTTTTTAAAAAGAGATTGTGTTGTATTTTGTCTTTTTTATTACCCCCCCCCCCTGCCCCCGAGTACCCGGACCTCACTCTCCGTGTGTCCACCTTGTTCATAGCTCCCATTCGTGTATTTGTCGTCTTTTTACCATTTTAGGACATGTGACATCGGGGGCTCACACAGACCTCCCCTTTGTTTCACTGTTTCTTGCTTCTTGCGGGGAAGGGCTCGATATCCATTTCAACATTTCTCAGATCCGTGCCCCCCCCCCCTTCCCCCCTTTTTCAAAATAATGCATATTTCTCCTTTCCCTACCACAAACCTGCACAACAACCATCTGCCTTTTCTTGTCGTTGTCCGAGACACTTTGTCTAGCTAGTAGCAACCCTATTTTTGTCAGTCCTCCTCTTTGTCTCGTTGCCTGCTCAGTGCTGTGAGAGAAGTCTGCCTCTAATCAAACAACAACAACAACAACAACAACAACAACAACACCCACCGCAAATAGATCCCGTCCTCCTCCAGAAAAAAGCAAAACAGCTGCGCAAGCGAACCGGCGACTCCCGATGGACAGCCCCGGCAGACAAACTCCAACGGTCCGTCCTCCGCGCCGTCGGCCAATCGCTCCTGCGGCCCTTTCAACTCCTCTTGTTCGAACCCATGTGCCTGAACCTGTGTCTGTTCTCGGCCATCCTCCTGGGCATCCTGTATCTCTTCTTCGGGGCCTTTCCGCTCGTGTTTGGCTCGAACCACGGCTTCAATGCCTGGCAGGTGGGCTTGTCCTTCACGGGCATCCTGGCGGGCATGATCCTGGGCATCATGACGGATCCTCTGTGGCACCGCATCCGCTGCAGGCTCATGGACAGGCTCGAGACTGAGACGGGCGTCGAGGGCGCCAGTGAGCCCGAGTTCCGTCTGCCTCCTGCCATTGTCGGCTCGTTTTTGGTGCCTGCGGGCATCTTCATCTTTGGATGGTCGTCGTTTGCGTGGGTCCATTGGATTGTGCCCATTATTGGATCATGCATCTTTGCTGTTGGGTATGTCTGTCTTTGACTGCTCTTTTTCTGCTCCCGATTTTTGTTCGTTTTTTTTTTTTTTTTGCCCGCCTCTTTCATCAGTCTCATCACTGCTCCGGGGCTTCCCTTTTCACATTCTCTTCATCCTCCCCCCAGATTCCCAAGCAAGCTGAGAAACCAGCAAGAACCATAAAAAAATACCATCAAGGAAAACAACAGAGCAGCAACATCCCCATTTCTTGTCCAACCACCCCCCCCCCCCCCCGGGAGTCCACGTCCAGTGACACCTGCCCACCCCCTGTTCAACCAAGTACAAGAGCGGTGACGACAAAATGTCTCAGCAAAGAAGAAACAAGGGAAAGGGGAGAAAGCAAAAAAGAAAAAAGAAAAAGAGAAAAAGAAAAAAAGCCTCTTCGTAACCACTTCGCCTCTTCGGCTCCCCGTACCTCCATCCCCATGCCATCAATGGGTGCCATGTGCTTCCCCTGCAAAGCCAATTGGTGCAGAAACGAAGAACCGCATCCCCCTTCCGCTCGGTACATGGGACACCGGTCCCGGGATCCGGGATCCGGGACCATGGAGCACAAAACTCTGTCGTGGCCTCATGGATTTTGGAACAACAAAAAAGGACCACTGGACATGGTCCACGGTCCACGAACACCCTGTCGAGGGCTTCCACGTCACCTTTCTTTTTCAGGTGGAAGAGAGGCAACCAATGGGTGTCTTTTTTTTTTTTTTTTTTTTTGAAAAAATCCCTTTCTTGCGGTGTCCTTGCTTGAATTGCACATGGTCGATCTGTACAACATGGGCTGACATGCTGCGTAATTGTCTAGAAACATTTTACTATTCACCAGCATCTTTACCTTTCTCGTAAGATTCCCCGACATTTTTTTTTTCGGCCACTGGGCCTTTGAATTCTCTCTCCTCCGGCCTCTTCTTTCCCCTTCTCCCTGCTATTCTTCCTCCCAAGCACGAAACCCGCATAGTCCTGTTGCCTAGAAAAGGGGGGAAAGAGCCAAATCTTGCATCAATACATGTATTTATGCATACGTTAAAACAACCCCACCACCCCGATGCTGTGCTAACACGGACCGTTCTGTGTCTCTTTGCCTCGAGATCAGGTCGATGCGTATCCGTCGTACGCCGCCAGCGCGCTCGCTGCCAATGCGTTTGTGCGGTGTCTCTTTGCTGGTACGTTGAACGATTTTTTTTTTTAGTCTCTTTTTTTTTTTAGTCTCGTTTTCCTTCACGTTTATTTTGAAACGACGGCAAAATCTCCAACTTTATGCGCACCCACCTCCTTTCTCTTCTTTTGCTTTTCCCTGTCCATATGTTGGCTCTCTATTTATATTCTTTTACGAGGGTCGTTCTGTGTTTTTGTGTCTTTTTTTATCCCAATTCGGAATGAATCACTCGCGGTCCCTGTATCCAACGTGGCTAACAGGCTTCGTGAGCGGGCCTTCTACAGCGGCCTTTCCATTATTCGGCGTGCAAATGTACGAAAAGTTGGGATATCAATGGGCATCGTCTGTTCTGGCTTTTCTCACAGTGGCGATGCTGCCATTTCCGTATATTTTTTTCCGCTATGGCAAACAGATTCGGGAAAAGAGCCGGTATGCCGCCAAATCATAGGGGCCGGTGTCTCTGTATTTTTGTTAGCTACTTGTTTTTGAATAGAGAAAAGAAAATAAAAAAAAATTGGAAAAATAAAAATAAAAGCAGAGAGGAGACAAACCATCTTGATAGAGACATGTGCATTGTGTAGAATCAGTCATGGATAAGATGACATCTTCCAGGAAACCTCGTATGCTGCGTCTACCCTCAGGGCAGCTAGGAGCTCGCAAGCAATGAGTCCTGCAGAAGCCGGAGGGAAGCTTTCACAGAGTCCACCCACGTTGCGACAAGTCACCATACCTAAACACGTTTACATGGCTGTTTATGCTCGTCATGTTATGAGACCTTTTTGGGCTCACGCGCGAGTCACATCGTTTAGGCAGACAGAGAAAAAAAAAAGCAGATCCCTGCTTTCTGGCGTCGTCATACATCTTCTGTCCTATGGGCTGCATGGTCTTGGCCGTAGTACGACCGTCTTTCGCATGTTGGAGCTGCCGAGTCACCTAGATGTTCGTGCAAACCGAATGCGCCCTGCGCGACCCAAGAGGGCTAGTGTTTCAGCAATGGGCTGTCAGCAGAAGATGTGGTGAACAACGCAATGCGCATCAAGCCTGAATCTGCTCCGGGGACACGGAGAAGCACAAGAAAGTAAGGTGCATGGAGTACATGTCTATGTATGTATGTATGTTGGCGGTTCGCTTTGTCACCCAGGTTTTTGTATGCCCTTTTGTGATACTCCTTGAACCAGCAGTACCACTCACTCATCATACAAGGGGCATCTTGGCAGAAAGCAGTAGCATGGGGGACGAAAAGGGGGGTGTCGGTGTCCAATGGCGCTTGACGGTGGCATCTGGAAGCACAACTTGTCCAAAACCCAAGTACAATGACTGAGTGGATGATTGACACAGCGTCGATTTTCCTCCACCAGGAAGGACATGATGCCCGCAAATGTCGGACTATAGGATCAGACGGGACATGAATATTGGCTCAAGACCGACATCAATCACAATGACAAAAAGTTGGAGTGTCCGCCGGGAGAACGGCGAAGACGGGTCGGCAAAGACGGGTCGGCAACAGCCGCGGAGAAAAGTGCTGGCCATGCGGAGGTGGCGTGGAGAATGTATCCCAGACAAATGTTGAAGTGTCACAAAAGGTCACGAAGAAGAAGCAGGTGTCTGGCGTCTTTCCTGCACAGGGATGCCTGCGTCGACTTGTCCTGGATGAGATTAGCATGCATGCTGCCATGCTCACGGCCCATGCACACTGCACACCCTAGATAGATGGCGGATGATCAGTGAATGACTGTTTCTGGCATCCCGGTGGTGCAGCATGGCGTCTCTGCCAAGCGTGCTGCAGAGCAGAGACATGGCCCTTGGCTGCCACACGGCGAAAACGCTTGGAGTCGAGGTGGTGGTGAGGAAGAATGAATCCGGAGTCGTGGAATCGGTTCAGTGATGCGCGGCGCGGCGCGGCGAGGCGACGTGAGATGAGGTGAGCAGTCGGACGCACGGCGCATGCCTGGAAACCCAAACCAGCAAAAGCAAGATTGATATCTCGAGGCTCGCCGCCCGGTGCCTTGGGTGCCAAGCACTATTCAGAGTGCTGGTCCGACATGACGACTCACGTTGGCCCAGAAAGGTTGCTCGGCGCGAGGTGGTGCGAAACGTGCAAGGCTGGCCAGCTGGAGGGCATCCATCCATGTCTCCATGTCTCCATGTCTTGGTTGATGTTGAATCTGGTGGGGTGGGAGTGAAAGTGAAGATGGACGATTGTGATTGCAATCGCAATCATTGATCTAAAAGGAAGGAGCGAGGCACGAGTACCAGCGCCGCTGCCAGTTGTGTCATGTGCAGCAAGCAGCTGCGGCCAGCTGCGGCAGTGCTGGCATGCTGGGGAGTCGGGACAGACTGGATCAGGCAGTTCTCGCAGTTCTCGCAGTTCTCGCAGCCCTGAGAGCCATCAGTCCCTGCAGCCATGCTCGTCTGAAGTCGGCGCGAGCTTCATGGACAGGGATTTGTTACGTGCATCTCCCACGTACATACAATGTAATTATATCATATCATAATAATAGCAGCAGCAACGCCAAGTCGACGTTGGACATTGCAGATTTGGAAGGGCGGGGAAAGGGACGGGGGAACAGGCACACGTGACACGACACGCCGTCGCATGTCGCAGCGACTTTGCGCGTGCCTGGGCCTGTGCGGGAACCGCCCCCCTATGCTGGCTCCATAATTCGTCGGACTGCTGCCTTCCGCTTGCAAATGTTACCCAGCAAGTACGGACGGCGAACAATAGAGCGCGCGCCGTCTGCGCTCGCTGGCCGCCATGCTATTGTCAAGGACTCGCGGCGCGCCTGGAGGCGGCTGAGCACGTCGGGAACGTAAAAGTTGGCAGGCACGCCCGCTTATCAGCTGGCCGGCAGAACTGGACGTCGGGCTTCCGGAAGACGTTTTACGTTTCGGAGCCACCGAGCTGAGGGCCGTTGAGCGCTGAGCGCGGCATGTGTATACGGCCTCAATCAATTACATTCCCGTTCAAAATTTATCTTCTTCATTTGGTGCTCATCTGGTGTCGAGAGAGCGGGCGCGGCGCATCAACGTCAATATCGTCAAATGGAGGCATCTGAGGCGCCTGGCCGCCCCACAGTCAGCAGCAGCCGGCGCCGGCCTGCCACCTGCCACCTGCCACCTGCCGCCTGCCGCCTGCCGCCTGCAACATGGAATTGCACACCACCGCCCGCTGGTGTCGGCTGGTCTGCTGGCTGGTCTGTTTGTGTCTGATCTGGGTCGCTCTTGCCGTGGCACTCCGCCCCGTCACCTTGGCCGTCGAATGTAGACTCGTAGTGCCGACTGGACTCCATCGTCAAAACGTTGTCCGTAGTCGACATCTGCCTGGATCTATGCCCTCTCGTGCTTCGTACACTACCAAGTGCTGTACGTCTGTCCAAGCCAAACGTTTTCCCCCATCGGCATCAAAGTACCTCGCGACGACGACGCGGCGGCCCTGCTCCCCGGCGTCGATTTTTTTTTTTGCCCCCCCGCCCCCCGCGCATGCCACCTCGGCTAGGCACGACGACCGTCGAACTACTATTCCGCCTGCCCACGCCGCTCCCTCACTGGCAATAACTTCAGCAGTCGTGCCCGCTGCCTTGATCCATCTCCGATCGCCCGCTTGTGCCTTTCTTTGCGAAACCAATGACATAATCCAGAAGCCACATTCTGGACTTCTACCGCCTTCATACGCCCACGGGTGGCTGCGATTTCCACGAGCACGAGCACGAGCACGAGCACGATTGGTCCACCACCTAAGTCGCAAAACGACTTCCAACAACATCTCGCCTCGTCATTGTCGAATTGTTGATGTTGTTGACGCTTTGTTGTTCTTTCAACCAAGTGCCGCGACCTAAACATTGGCCTTGCGGTCTTCATTTTTTTATGCAATCTTCGACGCCCAATACATCATCCCAGCCCCTCTTGCTGCCGTCCTTGTCGCACACGAAACGCCTCGATTCGCGCTGGCCACCACCTTCATTGGACATCGTTGATCTCAGACTCGTGGGAGAAGAATACGAGCCGCTTGATACTTTTCTGGCTATCCATCTGTCGGCATTGCGCCTGACGCTCTACTGCCGCGCGGAAGCACCAGACAAGTTTAATCACCTGTCCTGTCCTGGTCAACCGCCCTCCACCACCAAGATAATTGCTCACCTGTTCGGCTGAAAATCTTGTCGACACATAGACCTCTCGGTCGTCTGTCTCAGCTCGTGCCGCCTCTTATCACCGACGGCGAAGCATTGACTCCTTGACCGACTAGCAGCAACTCCTTCCCTTTTTTTTTTTTTTTTCCTTTTGGTTTCATTGTGGACGCATCCACTAAACTGGGAGTATACACCAGCTGTATGTACTTTGGCATCAGCGGTCTTACCCTCGGCCAAGCTGTGTAACAGAGGCGTCTTGTTGGTGTGTTCCTCCAGCGCAAGGTCTTGAATGGACCGTGGCAACTGGCAGCTGCGACATTTGTTGACTTGCAAATCGCCGCCGCCGTATAGCTTGCGTGAGCCAGAGCCAGTTCATACAACAGTCTGCAGGGGGGGGGGGGAGAGGGGCAAGGTTGAGTAATTCGAGAGTGCGGACGAGTAGATTGAGTTGAAGTTCGACGAGTAGCCCTCGGGCTATAAGAACCCGGCCAAAGATTCCCCGTTTCCAACATGGAACATCATGATGCCGGCCTTTCGGATCATGTGTCGGACAATGAAGAGGAAAACGAATCTTCGAATAAGGACGACGAAACCATGAGCGACATCAAGAAAAAATATGACTTAAAGGATCCACAAAGACCGAGAAGAAAGAAAGCTCGGAGAGCATGCTTCGCCTGTCAAAGAGCTCACTTGACATGTGGTACGTGAATACATTGAGCGTTGGTGGTACTCACCTATTTATCCACCTCACGTAAATTTGATACGACTGTTTTTTTTCTTGGCCCATATTTTTTTCTTATTCCTTTGCTTTCTACGGCTTTGTGCATATCCACATTCCTTCTCCCGCTTTTCTACTCTTCCCCCCTCCTCTTTCCTCTGTTATTTTCTGATGCCTACACCATACGAACAACAAACTGAAAGGTCTGGACATGGTAAATTCAAGGATGCTGACCGTCTGCACTACTAGGTGATGAACGGCCGTGTAAACGCTGCATTAAGAGGGGCTTGGCCGATGGGTGTCAAGATGGCGTGCGGAAAAAGGCAAAATATCTGCACGATGCACCTCCTGAAGCTCTTCGCCCTGTGTTGGGGCCCAACTATGATCCTCAAGCTGAACGTAATCGAGCGAATGGTCAACGGCAAAACTCAACACAGTCAGACCAGCTCTCACCTGTCACGGGAAGCAACGGTTTCCTCCAGCAAAGCAATGGGCCGACGTTTCCCGTCTTTCACGCAGCGAATCAGGGGTCGGTAGGCATATCGGAAGGACTGTCGTTCAACACGCAAGCACCAGGAGGGGCTTTTCAAGGTAGTGCTTCAGCAGCTGGCCAACCGCCTCTGGACAGTATGATGCCAGGCAATGCCATGGATTTCAACACCCTCTTCGATCCTAGTAACCCTGGCTTCTATAACTTCGACTTGGAGGGACTTGATTTTGGTAGTCAATATGCCGGATGGGAATTCGGCATATTGAACAAGATGGGTCTGGCAGCGGAAACACCACCGCAGGAAAATTCCATCTCTGCCACACCGACCACGGAAGCCAATTACGCAGCCCTTTTCGGCAACGGCTCCAGTCAGCCATTTGATACAATGATTTCAGGCAGCGACTACTCAGGAGTCGATGCGAGCAGCACTATCTACTCCCATGGCAACCTGCAACACGGCCTGCCTCATGCGTACGCCATCGCGGCTGGTCCCAATAGTCTTGCAAGCCCTGGCACGGATACAACCGCCAGTCCACAAACAAATGTCGAGGTATCGCCTCACGCCAACGTAATGAGCGCACCCGGTGTGGCAGGAGTAGCAAGAATGAAGCCAAAGCAGGACAAGATATCTCAGATTCTCATGGGCAAACGGAAAAGAGATTCGGCCTCGGTGTATGCAAACGTGAAGGAACCGTATCCCTACACGGCTGGCTTCCACAACATGATCTCTGTCATCAAACATCGTCTGCCGCAGAACAAACTGGTGACAATTGCCAGATCTCTGGGAGAGATTCGCCCCTCCTTTATTGCATGCACAAAAGATTTGACCAGGGAAGACTTGCTGTTCATGGAAAAGTGCTTCCAGCGTACATTGTTTGAGTTTGATGATTTCTTGCAACACTGCTGCGCCCCGACGATTGTATGTCGACGTTCGGGTGAAGTCGCCGCGGTGAACAAGGAGTTTACGGCTCTGACGGGCTGGACAAAGGAAGTTCTATTGGGCAAAGCGCCGAACCGCAATGTCTTTCTGGAGCCGACCCAACAGGGCTCGGATGACGGCACGGATGGCACCACGCGCTCGGATTCCACGACACCACGACTGAAGCCCGCCGCTGTCGACGCATCTAATGGAGTTCGACCGCAGTCAGTGTTTCTTGCTGAACTATTGGATGATGACAGCGTTGTACAATTCTATCAAGACTTTGCCCAGCTGGCATTTGAGGATAGTCGTGGCAAGGTCCAACGAAGCTGCAGTTTGATGAAGTACCGAACGCAAGATATGCTGGATGGCAAGGAGACGCCGGCCCAGAGGGATCAAACAGGTATTCTGAGCAGTCGTGTCACTAAGATTGATAGCGAGCACGGCATTTCGCGCATCGAAAAAGATGGCAGAGTGAACTGCACATATTGCTGGACGATTAAGCGAGACGTGTTTGATATACCAATGATGATTATTATGAATGTAAGTACAGGAAAAGAGAAGGAGGGCAAACAATACCTTGATGCGAGAAAAGAAAATGGGAAATGCATTCTAACAAGCGCACAATAGTTTTTACCAAGATATTATCCCAACCAAGAGCCGCACCAACTTGCCGTTTAGGTACGGAGTAGATTGTTCAACCGTATATATGTTTCGTTCTACGATTTCTCTTCTTTACCTTTTTTTTTTCTTCTTGAAACTATGCGCTCTGTATCTATGTTTTCTCTTTTTCATCCTTGATTGGGTACTTGGAAACAATTTCCTGTTGTGTGGGGTTACAGTCCTCATAATAATGTCTTTTTTCCTTGGGGCTCCATCACAGGCGGCTTTTTTTTTTGGCATTCTTGTTCTTGTTTTCGCAAGAGCCGGTCGGGACTACATTGAGTGCTTGGACGGGTGTTCAATATCTGGGCGGCAAACATTTGGTTTCATCTGAATACAAGCAGAGCCTAGACTCTTCATGCGAACTACAACAGCGATAGCGACGACGAACGATGACAAATTATAATGACATGTGCAACAGACTGTGCCTCGTCGGCTCAAGTAAGAGGAGGAAGCCAGAGGGGCCGTGGAAAGGGTGACGAAGGGGGGGATGAGGAGACCGATTGACGATACCCAGCGACGCAAGTTGGTACAAGTAGCATACGAGACGTGGAGGCAGCAATCTGAACTTTTTTTTCTTTCTTCTTCTATTCTCTCTTTTGAAAAGGACAACGCCTGTGCCCGCGATGTGTGCATTTCACGTATGCCCCAAGCAAGTATTTATGTATCCTCGGCACCAATCTCAGCGCCAAAAAAAAAAAAAAAGCATTGATTCTTCCCATCCAGACAACTCAACCGAGAACACAAACCCCCATCACAGCTTCCTGACCAGCCATTCCGCCCCGTTTCCCTCTGAATCATTCCTCTCTCCCTCCCCCTTCACCCTCACAGCCTCCGCCCTCCACCCCCCCCTCTCCAAACTCGCCCTCGCCACCCGACAATCCGTCTCAATATCCTCCACCAGCGCACCCAGACTCTCATAGTCCCTCTCCTCGCGGATGAAGCCCAGAATCAGCAACCGCATGTGCGCGCCGTAGAAATCCGCCTCAAAGGCATGCAGGACGTGCACTTCTGCGCTGCGGACCGTGTTTTTGTAAAACGGGTTGTAGCCAATGGACATGACCATGGGGAAGAGGTCAAACGACGACGAGGACGGGTCGGACTCGGACTCGGAGGTCCCGGCGTGGTGTTGGGCCTTCTTTTGCGGGTGTTGGTCTGGGAGCTGGAGGGAGGCGTAGCCAAAGTATACGCCCGAGGGGATGGACTCTATCCACGGCGTGAGAGATGTGTCCACGGGGAGGTTAGCGGTGGGGATGCCGAGCTGGTATCATGTGCATTAGTCTGTCTGTATGCCTTTTTTTTTATGTCTTTCTCTTTATTGATTTTCTCTTTTCTTTTCTTCCCCCCCCCCCCCCCTTTTCTTGCTCATCTCCTCATCCATGATGCCTTGTGGAAAGAGCTCACGAAATAGGGGAGGCGCTGCGGGACGTTTTACCTCTTTAGAGCCCCTCCCGAAGCCCTTGATCACCTTTCCTTCCATTGTGTACGGATAGGGCGGCTCGGGGCCGGAGTCGGGTCCGACGATGGAGGGGCGCGGGGTGCTCATCGTGTTGGTTTTCTCTGTATCTTTATTCCCCCCCCTTTTTTTTTCTTTTTTTTTTTCCTGGGCGTTTATAATGAGGGATGCTTAGGATGGCGCCGAGATCGCAGGGGTGGAGTGAACGACGGGAAGAAAGCTGGTGGGGACTCTTGGGAGGGGGAACCGGGCTCTGTGTGTGGTTTGGTGACGAGGTGAAGGGTGATATCAAGACGAGATGGGGGATGAATGAGGGATGAAGACTGCGGAATGCGCGGGCAACATGAAATGGTCAAGGCTTATCAGTTTAGTTTTTGTGGTGACTATGGGGTTCCAGTGGGGTTTTTGTTGGAGCACGGAGGGGGGAAACGCGGCATGCGGCATGCGGCACGGGGGGAGGACGGAGCTGGCCCAGCCGGGTACCTGGACATGCATGCATTCATCGCGGGTGACATGGTACTATGCCGCAGCGACAACCATGCGTACAGCATACATAGTATGTAAGGAGGCGTTTTTCTGTATAATGATACAAAAGGGGAGGAGAGAGGCGCAATCTTGTTGCAGAATAGCAGGGGCGAACATGCAGCCACATATGCGCGCTGGTGTGCAACCCCGTGGTATGCCTGGTATGCTTGCATGTGACGTAACCAACTCATTGATTCGTTGACGACCATCGACAACCACCGTACTTGTCACGACGTCCCCAACCTGGAATCTGTAATCCTACTTTGCTTAAATTGGTTTGTCCTTGCTCCTTTTCAGTTTTCTTTTACTTATGCCTTCTCTTGACCCGCACCGGCACCCGCACCTGCAGCGTCGTCCAAGGATTTGCCCAAGTTCAAAATCTCACTCGCCTCCACGACCCAGTACTTGTCCGGCGCGTGGCCCCCCTCGGCCAGCTGTGCGGCCTTGATGGCGGCCCTGGCAATCACCTCGGCCTCCTGACCAACTGCATTCTGTAGCCCGGCATGGACCCTGCCCATCCCACGCACCACCTTCTGAAAGATGCCCTCGGCAAAGCGGGATTGCTCGCGCTCGCCCAGAATCATGCCTGGCTTCAGGATGACGGCGTGGTCGAAGCCCAGCTCCCGGATGGCATCCTCCACACCATTCTTCATCTTCGCATACGGCGACAACGTACTCACGCCCGGGTAGCGCGTGCCGGAGCTTGATATAAAGGCCAGGGTCTTGACGCCCGCGTCCTTGGCCGCCTTGGCGAGCTCAATGTTGAGATCGTGGTCAATCTTCCACTGGTTCTCGATGCCACCGGCGGCGGCGCGCGTGGTGCCCAGCGCGGAGAAGAGGATGCGCGGCGCGGGGGAGAGCGCCGACAGGGCAGAAGCCCATTTCGTGGTGTCGGTGTCGACGATGCCGTTGAGGTTTGGAGAAGATGTCTTGGGCGCGCGTCGGGTAATGGTATGGACGGGTTTGTACGCGTCGTGAGCGATGATGTTGGAGAGGATCAGAGAGCCAACAAGGCCAGTCGAGCCAACAACGGCGGCAGCGGAGGGCGCTGCCATTGTGATGGTTTTTCGTTAAAAAAAATTATTCTTTTCCAATTTCACCTGTTTATTTTTACGTTTGTATTTTTTTTTTCTTTTTTTTTTTTCCTGAAAAAAAAAAAAATCTCCGTCTTTCCTTCCGATGTGAGCTGACGAGAATTTGGTGCGCAGCTGAGCAGGCGGCCGGCTTGGTCTTGTTGCACAAAGAAAATGGGCGGGAAGGAACGAGCGTGGTCGGGGTCGATGACGAAAAGTGGCACTTGGCACAAATGGCGCTAGGAAGGAGGACTCGACATGAAGCACAGGCATGTGCCCTCTGGCGCTTTGCGAATGCCGTCTCGCCAGGAAGCTCAGCCAAAGAGTACCGATAAACGATGTACATGTTCCATACTTCTTGAAATACTAAGTGCCTAGTAGGTAGATAAGTACTACCTAGGTAGTTAATCAGGCCGGAAGAACGTATCTGGCCTGGGGGCTGCTGCTCTGCCTGATTGACTGTGGGCGCCTGGCCGTGTGCATGCTCCCACATGCTCGCGCAGGCATGCATATTGAGGCGATATCTTGATGGATCTTGATGGTCACACCTTCCATATCGGAGCAGCTCGTGTGACGCCTTGTTCCCCGCTTCCTACTTCACAGCTTCACAAATTCACAATTTCGCAAACCCCGTGGCGCTCTGACAATGGCATGGGGCCCGGCAGCATGACCTTGCCGCGAGCCACCCAACGTGTCTGGTCCGATCGATGCCTTATTTGGCCGTTTGGGACATGAGAATTGACGGCGCTTCTCCGCAACGTCGTCAGGCGCCGTACCGTGTGTTGGGAGGTGTGTTGCAGGGTGTGGCTGCTGGCTAACCCAGCATTAGCCGCTCGCCGGACGAAAGCGGTTTGGTGCTAGGCCGGAGGCTGGCAACGCTGAAGGATACAATAAAGGCAGGAGGGATCTACAACTTGATCTACACTACGGTGGGTCACAGCCTGTAAGTAATTTCAATGTTGGACCAATACTGAAATCAGGCATGAAAATGGAATGGCTGTCTTTTTTTTTTTTTTTTTTTTTTGTTAACAACTGTCCCCGTCTTCTGCAGTTGAGATCTGTCGTTCCATCCTCCTTCAACGACTCTCGCACGGCCACATCAACATCAGGACAGCTTCAAGCCCATGATGCGATCCGTGTGACCACCTCCCTCCCTTTGTCCCTTTGTCCCTTTGTCCCCCTGTCCCCCTCTTTCTCTTCCGTTCTCTTCTTCTCTGCTGGCTCCTCAATGCAATCACGAGTAGGCCCAAAAGGAATTCGCTTGCCCCTCTTATAGCAAGCCGTCAGGGAGATGAAGCACTACATGAAGCACTACTACATGCACTACATGCTGACATTGAAGTACCAGACCTACCTATTTTACCTACCTAGGTACTTAGGCCAAGTACTAGGTGGTGGTCCGGTTTCTTTTTTGGTGTCACCCATCCCAGCTTTTGCATATGCGACATGTCCTCCCAATTTGGTATAAGATAAAACATGTGTCCCACGACTTTTCATCTTTTTTACAATCGGTCTTTTGCATGCAATTCAAGGCATCATGCCTTGAGAAAGAAGAATATTAGCTTCATACTTTCTATATGTAATCAACATCCGCTTGGTTCGCTCCTCCCACCATGGATTTTTCAATAATCACCTCGGGTTGGAGCTGTAGATTCTCGAAAAGCTCCATCTTCAGTTTGTGCTACCTGGTAGTCTTGCTCATCCTCAGCAGTCTGGTTAACCACGTCGCGGCCGCGGGTGGGGACAAGTATTTGATCGGCGTTGGCAAAGCAGACATCACTGGTCCCGTTGTCGAAATCGGATTTGCCGGATATGCCAACCTTGATCAAAAGGGAACCGGGCTGCGTCAACGCCTATACAGTCGTGCCTTTGTTGTCGCAGACAAGAGCAACCCAGACGACCGATGGGTATACGTCGTACTCGATGCACAGTCTGGTGATACAGCCGTACGATACGGAGTTCTCGATGGTCTCAAGTCCCTTGGTGACGAATATAAAGTGTACGGCCACAACAATCTTGCCTTGACTGGCACCCATAGCCATGCAGGCCCCGGAGCCTGGTTCAATTATCTATTACCTCAAATCACAAGCTTGGGTTTTGATAAGCAGAGCTATCAAGCTCTGGTAGACGGCGCTGTGCTCTCTATCAAGCGCGCTCATGAAAGCTTGCAGGAGGTTCGTTTTCTAAAAATTGCTTTGGAGGGAGGAACTTTTTCCTCTTTTTTTCACTATTTTTTGTTTCTTTTCTTTTCATCTTCTTTTTCTTTGTCTTTTTCTTTTCTCCTTTTTCTCCTTCACGACCATGTGAACAGTGAAAACAAATACCAAGGTCTTGAAAGACTAAAAACGTTAAACAAAACTAACTCACAGACTTGGGGCAAAACAAAAATCAAATCAGGGTTATTTAGATACAGGCAGCACCAGAATCAAGGACGGTGCCATCAATCGCTCCCTTTACGCCTATCTCGCCAACCCCGAGGCTGAGCGCAGACAGTATGAAGATGAGACGGACACGACCATGACTTTGCTGCGTTTCAAGCGCGCCAAGGACAACAAGGACATTGGTGTTCTGACCTGGTTTGCCGTACACGGCACCTCCTTGCTCGGCAACAACACCCATGCTGCTGCGGATAATAAAGGTGTCGCTGCGTGGTTGCTGGAAGAGGCAATGCGAACAGAGGCTGGCGCTGCCGAGGGATTCGTCGCCGGCTTCAGCCAAGCGAGCGTGGGAGACACGACACCCAATATTCTGGGCGCGTACTGCGACGATGGCTCACATCAGCCATGCAGCCTCCAGAACAGCACATGTGCGGATGGCAAATCGCAGAAATGCCACGGTCGAGGGCCCGAATTCGCTGCATTGGATCTCGGCGTCAAGAGTTGTCATGAGATTGGTCGTCGTCAGTTTGTTGGCGCGCAAAAGATTTACGTATGTTCATATCCCCTCCCCTTGAAAATAAAATAGGGAAAAAATGAAGAAAGCAAAAGAAAGGAAAGGGATATATATACATCTGCATGTTTCTTATTCCTCGACAACACTGACTTCTCTCTTTAAAATAATACTAATAATAAAAAAGTCGACTCTAGGAATTTCTGGAACAAATATTGTTGGTTCATCCGTCAAAGCCTTCCACTTTTTTCACGATATGCGGTTTTGGAACTTTACCTTGCCCAACGGCAAACAGGCACAGACTTGCCCTGCAGCGCTGGGCTACTCCTTTGCCGCTGGTACGTCGGACTGGCCCGGCGCCTTCGACTTTACGCAGGGTGATTCTGGCAAGCCAGACGCCAACCCGATATGGAAAGTCGTCTCGGGCACGTTGAGGACCCCCTCGAAAGCCCAGATTTCCTGCCAGGGCTCCAAGCCCATTCTTCTTGATGTTGGCGAAATGAATGAACCGTATCCCTGGACGCCCAACGTCGTGGACATCCAGATGCTTCGCGTCGGCCAATTCGTCATCATCGTCTCTCCCTCAGAAGCAACAACCATGTCTGGTCGACGATGGAAGGCTGCTGTCGCCAAAGAGGCGTCCACATTCCTCAAGGACGAGCCCCTTGTTGTGCTGGGCGGTCCGGCAAATAGCTACGCACATTATTGTGTCACGCCAGAGGAATATGAAATTCAGCGGTACGAAGGCGCATCGACTCTTTTCGGACCCCACGAACTAGACGCCTACATCAACCTGACTGTGAGCAACATGCATTATCTGCGTCCAGACGCGACGTCCACGCTCGAGCAAGGCACTCCGGCCCCCGACAACCGCGGCAAGATGCTCTCCCTCATAACGGGTGTCGTCGTGGACAACGTTCCCCCCGGCAGGTCCTTTGGCCAAGTTATCCGCCAGCCCGACTCCCGGTACTCAATGGGTAACGTCGTCCGCGCTACCTTACAAGGCGCGAATCCACGAAACAATCTTCGCCTTGAACAGACCTTTGCCGCCATTGAACAAGAAGGGCCCGATGGATCGTGGACTCAAGTCAAAAACGACGACGACTGGTTCCTGGTCTACTCGTGGCGACGGACCAATTTCTTGTTTGGGTACAGCGAAGTCGACATCTCGTGGGAGACATATGGCAATGCCAAGCCCGGGACATACCGGATCAAGTACTATGGGGATTACAAGCCCCTGCTTGGCAAGGTCACTGCCTTTGAGGGCACAAGCCACCCCTTTACGCTGAGTGTGGAATAAATAGCGTGGGATATCGAACGAGGTGTTCCTTGAAAGAATGAAACAATTTGCATTTGTGACCATAATAGGATAAAACATGGTCAGATTTTGGTCCTGATTTCAACTCTGCCACCGACATAATGACTGATGTTCTTTCTGCAAGTCCTTCATGTCCAACGCACGCCATTCCACGCAACACGATTTTCAGCAAGAACAAAGAGGGCAAAATGATAAACCACGTGCATGACTAAGAAGGACAGGAAGAAGGAAAACAAAGCATACGTGTTGTATAACTATAACACTTTCTACACAATCATACTACGTTACTCAAAAGCAGTGACCATTGAATTAATGAATGGTTACCATGGTTTGTCAAATTTGCGGAAAGAGAATGCCAAGAGTTATCCCTTAATAAAATGAAGGGAAAATCAATGGGGAAAGGATTTCTTTTTCTTTTTCTTTTTCTCCTTGTTCAGATATTCTTTCTTCTGAGGACTCAGGGGGAGTATAAAGGTCCCTCCGCCGCCTCCTTGGCCATAACGTCAGCGGCGTGGGACGCAGTCCGTGTAACGCGGATCAATCTGTCTGAAAACTCACACACAAACACAAACAGACAGACACATTCTTCCTATGTATACAGGACGTGCAAGCGCGACGGGCCCCATCTATCACATATATATCTATGCCGTACGCCGCGAGGAACCCCCAGCACGCTGACGCCAGTGGCGCAAGACGTGTCGCTATCGCCCACAGGGGCCTGTCGAACAAGATGTTCGAAAAAGGGGGCAACCATGGCACAACGGTCAGGTACCCTACCTGATACATGATACATGATACATGATACATGGCTCTTTCTACAGCATACACGTGTCGTTTCAGGGGATGGGGGGAGGGTGGCCGGTCTGAGGTCTGGCCCGCGTGAGACATGACAGGACAGGACGGGTAGGAATGTGCCTGGCTGCCTTCGCTGGTGCCACTTGTATGGATACATCGTACGTGCAGGAAGGAGTGAAAAGCGTTGGGGAATGCGGACGTGGACGTGCCAAGGCAAACTAGACTACTTAGGTGGACAGCCGCGGGGACAAACAAACTGCTTTGCTGGCGTGCTTCTCGTTTTGTTGATAGACTGGGACGGAGACACATGTACTTTGTGCTCTCGGAGATCAAACTACCTACTAGGTACCTACCTACATACATAGGTACCTAGGTATCCGTCAAGACCGAATAAGCCGTCCTTGTCGATGATATCAACGACACAACAGCTGTTTCTAGCCAAGCTGCTCTGTCCAACGGCGTCGGGTTTCGGTTTCCCACACAGCCTTTGTCCACTGAAAAAGGGTAGTCGGAGACAGTTAGCAGCAGCATACATACATACATACATATTTCCTTGTTTTTTTGTTTTGTTTTTGTTTTTTTCTGAAAAAAAAAAAAAACACCTTCAGTCCAACGATTGCGCGTTTGGCAACCGCTTTTTATTCGACACTTCATGTTCTTTCTTGCTTCTTTTGGCCAATCGCAGACTGTGCCACTCTGTCACGTTCGAGTCGATAGCCAGCTACACAGCACCTCGACCTTTTCAAAAGAACACGCAAAGGCACAACCACGACTATGGCACTTTCTGCATCGTCCACAGAACAGTGCGCCAGCCAATGAAGACGACTTGCCATAGAAATGATACAACTATCTTGATCGTAGCGGTTGTGCTTGTCGTCGTCATGTATACTCGCACGTTCCTGCACATTCACACACCATCGTTTGTTCTATGTCTTTCTAATCGCAAGTGCTTTATGCGCCCGGAAAATTAAAGCCCATTGATCCCTTCCCGACTTCTGAGCAGGGTTTGAACGTTTGCTTCACACGGCACTCATATCATGGCTATACTGAAGGATAGCTGCACTTCCCGGCCGCCATCGACTGTCGCAGCATTGGACAAGTTACTCTTGTAAACAAATTAACAGTAGACCTACTTGGTAGTGGAACACGAAGTAGTTCTACGGGTAGCTTCACAGTGAAGTCTCGGGTTTGAAAGTGAAGGCCTGCAACATGTATGTAGTTGTTGTCCTCCGCACTGCAACAACGCCATATTCGCCTGGGGGGCGGCAGATCGCCGCAATTCTTGAGGGTCCAGACTCGCTCGGGATCGCAAGATCTCCGGCATATGCAAACCCACGTAACGTGATGCAGAGGTTGACTGGTAGACTCTCAACAGACGGCGGTTCTTTGGCCAGGTGAGCTGGCCACGGCCAATGTTCATCCTTTGTCAAACAATGGCAAAGCTTTTGCACATCTGTGTCTCTGTGTTCCGAGTGGCACAAGGAATCCATTGAAGTTTTTGATCTGACCACAAGTTGCCTCACGCTGGCCCGCATCGTACGCCTAGCCAGCAACAGAGGTCTGCTGCATCCTCCTGGCGGTATGCCAGTGGCTTCACAGTCGATATCTCACTCAAAAATAAAGAATAGTAGTGAGGTCAAAGCACAGAAGCCGAAACCTTCGCGGAGAGATTTCCGGCGGCGGTCGCACACGAAGCCATGTATGTACTTGGACTGCTGGGCCCTCAACATGACTGCGACAGCTCATGACAAACGCATCGAGTAACGCTGTATCAAAGCTGTGTACAAGGACAGTTTGTGCATTCTTCCCCACCGCAAGCAAATCTGAGGCTGACCTGGTTGTCTTTGGCGTCATCCCTTCACCTGGAGATGTGGCCATAAAATATCGTTGAAACATCATCTGTTACGCCAACGTGACAAGTGTCTGGATGAACGAAACTACCTTGGCAGTCCTGGACCAGCGGCATTTTCGGCCGGCGTCTAGCGGAGGCGGGTCTTCCTCGAACAATGCAAATCGCGCTCAGCTGAGGCCAAACAACACTCGCAGTCCATCCATATTTCTTCTTCTCTCGGTGCCAAGGAAGCTAACGGCCGATTGGGACGAACAAGGCCGTGGTACAGACATGGGGAATGCAGGGTCCTTCTGGAAATAGTCAGCACTGGGGTCACAGGTTGGCCCTCCTAGAAAGCACGGGAGACGCCTACGCCGCCTTGTACTAGTTGGGGTGGTTGAGTAGCTAGGTAGGTAGCTGAAACGTGGCCAGAGAGAGCTTGAAATACTTGGTGCATTCCATTGTGCGCCGACGTGGAAACAATAAGATGCTCAAGGGCAAGTGGTGAGGAAGCATACATAGCTACCTGCCCACCTATCTCAGTAGCAGGCCGCCCGAGTATTGAAGTAGTATGTACGGTACGCGGGCAAAGGAGGCTGCAGCTCGACGATGCTCAAGGAATATCCGGGACTTGGGCTGGGCTGGGCTGGGCCGGGCCGGGCTGGTCTCTCGTCTGATGATCCATGTGGATGGAGTGGAAGGAAGGCGCGGTCGGGTGGGAGGAGCCGCGGTGGAGGCGTGTAGGAGGGGGGGTGGGGATTAGGGTCGGTTGGTACCTACTACCTGTGCCTAGGGTTAGGGTTACTACCGGGTACCTGGAGCTATCTGTGAGCATCTGTGAGCATCTGTGAGCATCTGTGAGCATTTTTTACAGTTTCCACTTCTCTTCCAACAACGCCGAGTGCTCGACCTCCCCTCCATCGGATTGGTTGAGAGCGGCACACTGATGAGCAGCGAAACGTCATGATCATGACATAGCAACGACTACTCACGTACTGTGTTATGGTTTCAAGTACTGAGTAGTAGCAGGAGCGGGCCTCCATGGAAAACAATGGGAACCGTGACTGGTGGCCATGGCGAGAAGTCACAGAAGCTCAGGTGCAGCCAGGGTGCCATTGCATGCATCAGACTGCGAAGCAGTAAAACACCCCCAGTGAACCACGGAACCAAATAAACAAGGCGAGGCAACGGGACCACTCGGACGAGGAGAGACATGAGCTGATTCGAGATTGAATATAGAAGACCGGGATGGAATCAAGCTTGGCCGAGTTGGCTTGCCACTGGCACTGGGGAGTCGGGGGACAGGGGACTTGTGTCAGACAGGGCAAACATGGAACATTGATCAGGTTGTTTGCTACTTTGCTATCGTCAGGAGTCAGGACTCGCATCGAGCGGCGCACTTTATTCGGACCCATGCGTATTTGCCGTTCTCTTCAACGCTGGAACCCTCGTCTCATGCTGGCTGGCCACGTGGTAGAAACCCGGCTGACAACTTGGGTAGCTAGGAGCCCGCTGCTAGAGTTTCCAAACCGAAAAAAAAAAAAAAAAAAAAACGACTGAGTCAAAAAGAAAAAAGAATGAATGAGAGTGAGCCGGCGGGCTCAGCACCCTGGCATCACAGAGGATCTGGTCTCTATGCCTACGACCGTCAATGCCTAAGCATATGCCGTGTTGTCGACCTCAATCATGGGCCATGGCAGTGTCGTATCGCGACACAGCACGTGTCTCGACAACTCACGCGTTGCGTCCGCGCAGCCCAGTCCGTCCCTTGCCTTGTCTGTCTGTCTGTCTGTCTGTCTGTTTTCTGTACAGCACAGAAGGTGAAAAGCGTGCTCGTCGGATGGCCGTTTCAGCAGCGGCTTGGGCGTTGCCTGGCGAAGACGACCAAGATGCCCATCAGATGGATGCCAAGTTGCCGAGTCTCTACATTGCTGTGGTCCATGGCTGCGTGGTCTTTCAGGTATCGATTCTCTGGGCTATTTTCTGGGCTCTATCGTCCATTCACCCAGAGCTGTTACCAACCACGGACCCTGGCCTTATCTACTCGAACGGCTGCACCTCCATTACGACGAGCTGTACCCAATGTGCTTCCCAGGTATTCGGTATCCATAATTGTTTTCGCGATTTATCCAATAGTGTGTAGAGCAGTGAGCACTGGGTACCTAGGTACTTGGGCACCTGAGTACTTCCTGTCATTCGTGCAAGGCACGGAGCGGTGCTCATGCAACAAGCTAGTAAAATGTATCTCCCTCCCATACTCCATCCTCCATCTCTCCCCAATTGATCTCTCCCATGATCCATCCTTGATCCTCGCCCACTCGGTCCTGGGTCCTGGCCTGGCCCTGCCTGGCCCTGCCCGGCCCTGTCTGGCCTGGTCCCGGCAGAGTCTACCCTGGTCTCCGCCGCGTTAGCTGCCTTTGCTTGTGGCCAGGACTCGGGAGTTAGGGACTCGGGGCAGCTTCATGATTTCATACATGAAGGTACCTCATGTGTGTACATACACATAGCTCCTTATGGACCTGACAGCCACATACGGAGACGAGGCCCTCTGTCCGGTGGCATGTTGAGCCCCCCTTCCCATCCTGCCATCCTGCCATCCTGCCATCCTCCCATCCTACCGTCCTACCGTCACGTCCTACCGTCCTGCCATCGGATCCATGACGGCCATGGCTGGCGCATCGTGGCCCGAGCCACCGCTCACGATTCCACGCACAAAAAGCATCAGGCCGCGGCCAGAAGCGACGAAGAAGCATCCGTCTCGGTGTCGGTGTCGGTGTCGGTGTCGGTGTCGGCGTCGTTCGACGACTCATTCCCCTTGCTCTCTTGCAGGCCCCGGCAGCAGCAGCAGCAGCAGCAGCAGCAGCAGCATGCTTCTCGGACGGGGGCTGGGCGACCTTTTCTAGGGGATACAAAGTCTTTCCCGCACACGCCCCGCCATCGCATCGCACGGAGAGGGAAAAAGAAACGAGACAAGACTCGGGTCCGCTTGTGAAATGAGCAAGCTGACATCCCATCTCTTGCTTGCTCGACTCTGTGCCTGAACTTGGTTCGCTCCGTGCTTCCTTGTTTGGGAGGCCCGTCGTTGGGCCGATCTGGTCTGCGTTGCCACCGTTGCCTGCGTTGCCAGCCTTGCCTATCGTCGCATCTCATAATTAATGCTCGTGGTCCCTCTCTCTTCTCTCCTCCTCCTACCTTCAATCCCATCATCCCATGTATGCAGCCTGCCGCGGCACAGCATTCCGTCTAAACACTCCAATCGTCTACATTGGCTCCCCCCCCCCCCCTTTTCGACCTTCTCACAGCCCATCAACCTGACACCAAGCAGCTTCCGGCCCAAGGGAAATCCGCTTTGTCCCTCGTCTGTTGTCTGTTGATGGAGTAACACCAGATACTACAAACTACCTACCTACCAAGTATCTCCTCGCCACTTGTCACCCTCGTCCGTCGCGCCCGTGACATTCCTTACTCGTCTGAGTCGTCTCACCGGTATACACATCTGGAAAATATATACGACTCTGGTGGCGCTGCTTTCCAAATCCCTCTGAGACTCGACCGCTATCGCAACACAAGCTGGCCCCCACGCTGTCTGACAATTTCCCATTCCTTTCGTACCAGGATCCACGCCCCCTGATTTGTTCCTCACAATATCATATAACCTCTACGTCTTCAAACCAAAAAAAAAAAGAAAGAAAGAAAGAAAGAAAGAAAGAAGCTGCGGATCGGCAACAATTCAAAAAACCTTTCGTTTGAACCGTCTTCCATCCCGCTCTAGACCGCCCATTAACACGCTCCTCTTGTTCAATTCATCAGAGTACATTCGGTCACCACAACCCACAACCAACCCCCTTCACAGCTACTTTCAAGATGATGGCACCATCTCCCGCTTATAGCTCCAGCGGCTCCAGCGGCTCCGGCGGCTCGAGCTTCTGCTCCTGGCAAGAGCGACTAGAAGGTATGGGCCCATCGATTGATACTGTTTGGGTTCCAGTACTAATTCTTGGCGACCAGAATTTTGTCGAGATGCCCAGCTGATGCCTCCAGTATTTCAAATCGTGTCCGACCGTCGAGGTATGTCAATCTGCGTGATAAGTCTTGGACTTGGAAGTCAACCACATAGCCTGGGGGCTGACATGGGAGCTTTTCCAAAAAGGTGGACGAACGGCCTGGTCTAGCAGAGTAACTGTCTACGGCCAAACGTTGGCGGCTCGATATTGGTATGACGGCAAAAATCTCAACAATGCCAGGGAAGACGCTGCCGAATGTGCCATCAATTGGCTCGCCGCAGCAACCGGCCAGTCGAATAAGCAATTGTGGGGTGCCTGGTGCTAGCCCATGGGATCTCTCATCGACACGATCTGACGAACTTTGTGCTTTTATTTTCGGTGATTTTTTGGAATCTTGGCCACACACACTATCCATATTCAGGCTTTGTTACACCACGCCCTTCGTTTTATTTTTCTTCTTTTTTCTTTGGCGTTTACCGTGTCATCGGAGTTGGGAAAGGGCTGAAAATTGGTCCAACGGACCGGCAGAAGAAAAAAAAAACAAGAAGAACCATACTCTCCCTCCCGTTTCCCCTTCGTCAACCCTGCGCAGGATTTATGTCACCAAGAAGAAGGGGGAGGGGGCAAACCTAGAACAGAAACAGAACAAACAGCACACGGGCCGGGCGTCGCAGTGACTAACCTTTGTTTACCATGTACATATCGCCATCTGGGTTCGATCATTGACGCTTGAGGCAGATAGGCAGATACCCGTCGGCACAGATTTTTTTAAAATTTTGTATTTTTGTTCTGGTTTTAATATCTTACTTGACGTGTTGTTTATTTATTCTTTTTTGAACATAGTCCATTGCTGAAAAAAAGTTTGGAAAAAGTGTTGGAAATGACTTGTTATGATAGCGGGCGTCGGGGCAAACAGAGTCTTTGGATATATCTGGCGTGTCACAATATGAAATGAAACGAGACAGGTTGCTCAATCTATCCGAAATTATCAATGACAGACGTGGGATACAATCTGCTGATATTGACCAAGGTCTGTCATTTGCTTACACATCTCACCGGATGAGTGGTATGGGTTTGCATTTGTCCTCGGGATAAAAAAAAATTCGTCTCATTTTAGCAGCCAAGTCCTCTTCGCCATTATGAGGTAAATCAACGAGAAAGGCCAAAAAGTGCATGTGTCGGATAGTCCGAAGTGGTGTATTACATAATCCAGCAAATGAATCGGGCCGGGCTTTGTTCCGGAATGGCCAAATCCATCATCACCATCGCACTTGGCACTCGGGAATTTTTGATATAGCAATTCGTCACGCGAAAAGTCCCTGGCCCCTTCCTGGACTTTCCAGCACGAGGTGCACCGGCACAGAGCAGCAGCACCATGTCTCCAGCAGCACGAATATGGGGGGCATGCAGAGTGTTAGCATTGCGCACGCGACCGGTTGCGGCGCATCGGAACGACTCCCCGTTCGGAGTAGGCGCCATCCTGCGAACTTACTCGGCCGATACGAATAGACCTGCTGCTACCAAGATCACGAGCACTTCACCAACAGAACATACACCTGAGACCACTGTTCCTTCAAGTCAAGATGAGCTTCACCCTCCAAATAGCTCCGAGGCCGAAGTATCTAATCAACAAGTAAGAGAAAAAGAAAAATCAACCAACAAAAAAAGAAAATGAAAAAAAAAAGCGAATTCGTCTGGCGACTCGAGGAATTTTGGCACTGATGATAGAGTGACGGAATAACAAAAACGAAATGAAATAAAATCTTAGGAAACCACCTCTACTGAGAGTTCACATCTTGACTTTCTTGACGATGCAACTCTGGAGCAAATGCTATACGGGGGGCGACCCGCGACGAGTACCCGAGAAGAGGGCTTGACGGCTGCCCAGGAAGAGACCCTGTACCGCGAAGGCACGATCCCACCCCCACAGGAGGCAGAAGATCTTGTAGCCAGCAGCCATCAGGCCGATCAGTCGGCACAGTCATCGCTGTCGTCGGCCACGGCGGAGTGGGGTGATGTTCGGAATCCAGGCCTCAAGTTTGGTCCGCCCAAGAAGCCATATCCCGAAGGCTTCAACCTGAAACAGAGATATCACCCTGTTTTGGAGCAACTTACTCGGTTGCTTATGAGGGATGGGAAGCTCAGCGTTGCACAGAGGGTATGAGAACTTTTTGGTTTGCCCGGTTTCATGATTTTGAAGTTTTGTATTTTGATTTATTTATCATTCTTTTTCTCTCTTTCTATTCGCTTTTTTCTCAATAAATAGGGGAGGGAGGGATAGGGGACGGCACCATAAATGTCCTTCTTCCAGACTGGCTAACCTTTCTTTGCAGAATGTCGCAATGGTCATGAACTTTCTCCGAACCGCCCCGGCCCCCATTTACAGCCCGAAATATCCCCTTCTCCCGGGCACACCACCGGCATCTCACCTACCTCTGAACCCCGTCCTCTACATCACGATTGCCATCGACTCAGTGGCGCCTTTGCTCAAGGTGCGCAACATTGCCGGAGCCGGAGGTGGTGGTCGTGCGCTGGAGCTGCCCGTACCGCTCGCGGTTCGGCAGCGACGACGAATGGCTATCAAATGGATCCTGGACGTGATTGAAAAGAAGCCTTCCAAGGGCAGCGGCAAGAAGCAATTCCCTCACCGCATCGCGGAGGAGATTATTGCGGTGGTGGAAGGGAGGTCGGGTGTTTGGGAGAAGAGGAAGCAGGTTCACAAACTGGGTACTGCCGCCCGAGCCAACATTGGCTCACGGAAGCTTAAAGTAAAGAAGAAGATGTAGTAGGAGGAAATATTCGGATTTGTAATAGTACATGATACGGCGGGACTGCCTGACAAGGTCGGCACACCATGGCCCGTGTGCCTCATTAGAAGCAATACGTGTAAAATTAGAAGCGATTGTCCCTGATAAAAAAAAAAGGAGGACATTGGACACGACTGTGCAGCATCCCGTCTCCCTCGTGTAACGTGGTTGCACCGTTCCACATGGTGAACCTCCCCCCTGGTTCGGCTTCTGAGGCAAAGCGTACTTGAGGGCGGCAGGCAAAAAAAGCACAGTTTGAGCACCGCCAAGACTGGTAGCACACAGTACCGAGGGACTATTTTTCTGAAATGGCGCGTACAGCCGACATCACGGGTCACGGACTGGAACAACACGGCACAACCCCCTTTCTTTCCAGCCAGTGTAGGTGCACACATACATACATATGTACATACATATACGCATACGCAGACTCGATGCCTCGAGCTAAATGATCATGTGATTCTGCATCAACACCCTCCGTCGCAATTTTTTAAGCTTGTATTAAGCTATGCAGCTCGAGGGAGGAGGTTGGTTGACGGGCGGGACGCTAGAGACGCCCTTTTGTGTAGACTTGATGAAACGGGAAAAGAGAAAAGAAAAAAAGAACAAGGAAAAAAAAAAAAAAAAGCCCTCGTTCAAAAAGCAGTGCAAAAACTCTTGGCACAAAAATGTTTACCAGAGCACGTATCGTGGAGGAGGAGGGAAAAGAGGCCAGGGATAAGGGGGAGGGAAAGGGGGCGCCCGCCGTGTTTATGGCTGGGTGTTGACGGGTGGCGGTCTGGCCTCGGTTGCTTGTTGTCTTCAGAAGTCGTGGTGGCAGTGGCAGTGTCCTTTTTTTTTCCTTTTTTTTTTTTTTTCGATTCGAGTCGGGGATCTAGACTCTGAGGAGGGAAGACGGACTGATGGAGGGTGGGAGTGGGAGCAGCCGGACAGGAGCCGAAGCCAGCCGTCCACGTCACAGGTCGAGGACTCAAGTACAATCCATGATACAACAACAATAATCAAATGCAGCATGAGCATGTGCAGACATCACCTCTGCAGCGTCTGCACCGTGCAGTGTGCACTGCCTTCAATGTTAGCCCGTCTCCACTCGGGGCGCTTTCCGCAGTCAAACCAGTCAAGTCGAGTCTGGTCTGACGTCTCCGCTAGCTCCGTCCCCAGGTCTCACCTACCACATCTTACCCAATCGTGGCCAAGCCCGTCTCCTCCCATCCCATCTCTCATATTCCATAATTCTTTACAAATCTCTACCACAGGCGACATCGTGTCGCTTGATTGCCTCATTATACTTCTTTTTAACCCCCCCCTCTCTTCCCTCATCTCAACCGCCCGCCCTTCTCCCCCCCTATTTCTGTTCTTAGCCGTTACCGTCACTGTCCCACAAACCGCAGTGTCTGCTCAGTGCTCCATCTCGCACTCCTTGGAGTACTACTGGCTCTTCGTTGCCCGCCCGCCCCAGACAAAGTCCTCACTCGCCCTCGAGGACCCTTCCAGTTGCTTGAGACACGTCACTAGCGTCCTTGCATCAGCCAGAGCTGTCCCATATACCGAAATTCACTGCACTTTGAGCTGACCCTCAAGAAGTACTCTGCCTTCCTTCCAAAGGTTCCCCGCCAGATCCGGCGAGCTTATTCGTGCTGCCCATTCATATCCGACTTTACCGCGATTCTCTCGACGCATTTCTTCCCCCCCCATACTTCTGTCCTTCATTTCGCGCTTTTTTTTTTTCAGAAGAAGCTACGCCTCGCAGGCACAGCGACCGCCACGATGCCGGGCAACAGACCAATGAGCATCGACGCTATGCTCGACATGGAGAGGCAAGAGGTTCTCGAGCTGCTGGAGAACAAGAATCTAAGCAACGCCGCCTCTCCCACGAGAATGCGCTCTTCATCTCCATATACAAACGCCCCGCGATCGCCCGTTCGAAGTATGCTCGACATCGCTGAAGAGCCGCAAGCACACACAACCCAGGCTCCGGTGAGGAGCATGTTGGATATCGACAGCCCGATAACTGCAAATCAAGCCCCTGTGCGGAGCATGCTCGACATTGACGTCCCATCTCCACCTGGTTCGCTCCATGGCAGAAACTCCAGCCCTGCCACACCGAACGAACCCCTCTTCAAGGCGCTGTCTCCTTCCTCGCAGGGCTATTTCCATCGAAGAAGTGGCTCCGATGCTGCTTTCAAGCCCGCTGAATTTGGGCCTCGCTCCAGAGCCAAAGCTGACCGAGTGTCCGAATACCAATTCTCGGGCATTCTGCCTCAGTATTCCGGGAATAATGTCAAACAGAGGATGTCTGCGAGCGGAAGCGGCAAAAGGCTGCCTAGCGGAGCGCTGGGAGACGCTCTTCGAAATGCAGATCTGAGTACATTGCAGCTGCCAGGAGACAGAGGGCGCAACTCTTCTGTTTCCGGGCGGCTAGGTCATGCTCAGTCCAAGTCGCCTCATAACCGATGGGCCGCTCGTTCTCGATCACCGGCCACTTTCCAATCACTATTACCTCCGAACAAGGCTATGCTCAACGGCGGGCAGGTGGTCGATATAAGCAGTGCATACCGCAGGTTGTCCGACGCCAATCTGGCATTCTCCGGTGGAAGTCTGTCGCAGCTGCCAATGCGCAAGCGTTCGGACGATGCGGGCGAGGGAAGGCTGATCAAGGATTATCTGGGGCCGGATGGTGAACACCTCGAATCTAGCGACGAGGACGACCCGCCATCGTCTGACGACGAAGATCGTGGCCGTAAGACGGCTCCGAGATCACTCAATCCAGATGCTCACGAAGAAGCTGAAGCCGGCGCAACTCGGCCGACGTCTGGGCAAGGTGATAGAAAGACTCTGAGTCTATTAGCTGCCGCCGACGAAGAGAGTATGTCTCAGCAGATTGCTACTTTTTTTTTTTTTTAACTTGGTTTTCGTTTTCGTTTTTCTACTTCTTTTTTTTTTCTTGAATAACTAACTCTTGTGCTAACGAAAACTTTTTTTTCCTTGCTGTTAGGGTCCAAAATTGCAGCCCAGCAAAGCCAGTCTTACACGTACAGGTCACTTTTGGAACCAGAAATCAGAATCACAATGTCTTCAGGAGAATGTGTGAATAAGCCAAGTAAGGGAGGAGGGATTCATCCCAAGACTAGCTATGATCAGAATCCTGCTTCTGCCACACCCTCTACCTTTGATTCGGATGAAGAAGCCGACATGGATGACATTGCGAGAGCACAAAAGTTATCCTTTTCCATGACCAACGTGCTGAGTGCTCCGGAGTCGCATCGCTCGCTCCGCATCATCTACCGTGGAGACTACACCAAGATCGTGCAGGCCGCGGAAGAAGACAAGCAACGGTTGCGAAAGTACTTGGTTGCGACGGATTTGAGTGACGAGTCGACACATGCTCTGGAGTGGGCGATTGGCACGGTGCTACGAGACGGGGACACGTTGATTGCCATCTACTGCGTGGATGAGGAAACCGGAATTGTGACGGGCGAGGGGTCGTTGGTACCCGACGAACCCAGGGCCATGCGAGAGCAAGCAGCTGCCATCAACACAGTGGCCAATGCCAAGGGTATTTCGGCACCAGTATCTCCCGTCTTTCCCGTCTTTGAACTGAGGCGGCCGTCGGTCATGCAACTGCGAGGAGATTCTACGGGTAGGAGAACACCAGCGTCGTCACCTGCCCCCTCCAGCAGAGGTGATACACAAAGGGCCGTCGATGAACGGTCTCGAGCCATTCAGGAGATGACGGACAAGGTTTTACGACTATTACGAAAAACCCGACTGCAGGTGAGGGTGATTGTGGAAGTTCTTCACTGCAAGAACCCACGACACCTCATTACAGAGGTCATTGACCTCATCAACCCTACACTGGTGGTGATTGGTAGCCGGGGCCGCAGCGCTCTCAAAGGGTACGTTTTGACGCCTTGAACAACTGTTTTCGGCCAAGAAAATCAAAAGACAAGACATGCTAACGCAAACCCCCCTTCAAACAAAAAATAGTGTGATTCTGGGATCGTTTTCCAACTACCTCGTCACCAAGAGCTCGGTGCCGGTCATGGTAGCCAGGAAGCGACTCCGAAAGCAGAGCAAGTACAAGCAAAAGGCCATGAAGCAAATCAACAATCTGAGCAATCCGGCGGCGCGGAGCCTGGCGAATGCAAAGATTGACTAGGAGAAAATGATGCGCTGATTGCAGCCCTCTTTTTTTTTTTTTAATTATTATTATTTTCAAGTCGTTTCATTTGTTTTAATCGGTCAGCCCGGAAGGGGGGCTTTTTTTTTTTTTAATGCTGCTATTGACGGAAAAGGTCAAGCAAGAACTAGCGTGATGGCGGGCGAATATGTTTGTGTTGGAGTTGGCGTGGTTGTGGTCGTCTGAATTACCATTGCTTATTACCCCTGAGAGAGTTGGTGACAAAGTGAGTGAATGAGTCCGCCGTGAGCGAGTACCTAAGTAAGTAAGTAAGTGGTGCTGGGCCCTATGCCGTGGTCGCCTGGCATGTTATCTTCTCGAAGTGGCAACGGCTGGTTGGAATAAGGCGCCACCAGCACCAGTCCAGTTGCGATGTGGCAATGACGAGGATGATTGGCCCATTGCACTACGTGATGCCTGCCAGCGCACCGCATTGCACACATTGCACACAGGTGGTTGGGAGGCTGGAGGGGTGGGTCCATTGCCCTCCCTGCTCTCCCCGGTCCCCGGTCCATGTCTGGTCCATGTCTGGTCCATGTCTGGTCAGGTCTGTCCCACAGCGGGCAGGTCGCAGGACCCCCCGCCCCGCACCGCAACCAGACGGGACTGCGAGGTGGAAACATGGAACACTGACCAAGCGCCAGACAGGTGCCAGACAAGTGCCAAACAAGTGCCAGATACGTGCCAGACAGGTGCCAGACCACACTGGAGCGAACTCCCCAACCTCTTTGATTTCCTAAAACGAAAAAATAAGAAAAAAAAAAGGCCGAAACCTCGCTCGCTGCATTCCATCTGACCCCCCCCCCCCTACCTAAGGTGAGTGGCCCAAAGATCAGGCCCAAGGTGTGAGTGGAACAGCCTCTTTCAACGATGCGGTCAAAAGAACCAATGGAGTGTAGTCCCTCTCTTTATGAACAACATCCTCCCCCCCCCCCCCACCACCACCACCACCTTTCTTCCGCGACGTTGTTGCGCCTTGTGCATCATTCCTCGAATCCTTGCCTTGTTCCTCTTCGCCAGACATAATCACCATTGTTCCACTGAACAAAGACAACACAACTGCGCGTGGGTCAAGCACCAAAGGAAAAAGAGAGGCCAAGATAGAACGAGAGAAAGGAGACAAGAGAAGAAGAAGAAGAGGAAGAAGAGGAAGAAGAAAAGGAACACGAATCATCGCAAAAGAAAAACGTCGGTGGTTTTTGCAATCCCCGGGTTGGGCAAAAGAGACACCACCAGCCAATGTTCTTCACCGGCTCCATGCCCTCGCTGGTCACGGTGAACAACAACGTCTCGCTCATCAGTATCAACATTGCGCCGAGTACCTGGCTGGCCACTGTCATTGTGCTCTTCGTCCTCGTGGCACTCTACATTCCGCGACTGCCACGACTGCGCATTCCTGCTTGTCCGACAAGTCTACCGAAACTGTCGCTGCCGGCCTTGTCGTCGCCTTCGTTTCCCATTTCCGTCTTTGGTGGCGGGGCGGCGACAGCAGCGAATACCACGACGGCGACGAGGACGACGGCGGCGGCGGCGGCGACCAAGAACTTGTCTGGTGTTCGACGCCTGAAATATACCGACAAGCCTCTCCCTCGATTGTTTGCTCTCTTGGACCGGGACCAGGGCCAGGGCCATCCACGTCAGCGCCCGCGCCCGCTCGCCTTGCTCGGAGGAGGAGATCGCTCTCTTGTCGTTGCTGCGACTGCGCGGCCGCGCGCATCCGCATCCGCATCCGCCGTTGAAGCAAGCCGCAGCGCCGGCCACGGCAAAAGCAACCATCACGATGGTCGAGCACATGCATCATCCTCTGGACGGGCTGGACGCCTCCCTGCAGGACTTCGAACCTCCAGCGAGTCCCATGTCGATGCGCCGCAGCGAGCCGGCGATGGAGGAGCTCGAGGACTCAGACGCCGCTTCAGTCGGTGGATACTCGCCGCCGGCGTGGCGGAGACTCGGCAACGGAGATCGCAGCAGCGGCTTCTGGAAGCACCACCAGCATCATCAGCAGCAGCAGCAGCAGCAGCAGCGCCGGCGGCCGCCGTTTCCAGGACAGCGGCAGTATACTAGACCCATGTCGCCGGACTCGGAGTCGGATGAGGGCGACGGCGGCGGCGACGGCGACGGCGAGGACGAGGGCGACTGCGACTGCGACTGCGACTTGGAGGGCGACTTGGAGAACCATGCGGTGCTGGAGCAGGCCATTCGAACGAGGTTGCCTCCCGGCAGCCAGAGTCCCGAAAAGCGACGCAGCCCGAGTCCGCTGAGAATAGAAGGGGATGCGACGGTCAGAGCGGATGCCTTGCGTCCTCTCGCGACTGCGCCAAAGCGCATAGCATCGTCGGGACCAGATAATTGTAAGTTGAGTGCTTCGCAGAACATGGAAAAAAGAAAGAAAGAAAACACCCTTATAGCATAAACATTTTATTTGTTTCGAACTCTGACCATTATTTTCTCGTGATGTGTTGTGTGTGTTTGTCTTTTTTTTTTCTTCTTTTTTTCCCCGTTTTCTTGGTTTCTCTTTTTGGTTGTGCAGATTTTCGTTTTGCCGTTCGAGCAGAAGTTCAGCAACGCACCAAGCTGATAGAAGCCGCCCTCTCATTCGCCCAGAAGAAATACCGAACCATCACCAAGAGCTGGCGCTCCATCCTGTCGGGACTCCTCGTGGCCTTTGTGTCCGTTTCCATCATGCGCGTCCTGGTCAAGCCCGCGACGCCCCGGCCGGTGGGCGACCTCGTCAAGGTGGCGGGCATCGCGCGGTCCTTTGAGCCCCTCATCTACTTCTCCGAGCCGGCCGTCGCGCACGTCCGGGATTTGCAGTCGACGAGCATTGCCGTGTGGGATCTGGCCGAGTCGGTGCGGGTGAGCGACATGGCGGACGCGGACGTCATTGTGGAGAACCTGGATGCCATTAGCGAGGCCATGAAGAGGCTGGTTTTGCATCTCACGAGGTTTCACACGCACGTCGATGGCGACATTGATAGGTAGGTCAACGAGACTATAACAAACGGACAAGACAGACAGGAATAAGAAGAAAGGAAGAGGAAGGGAGAGGGAGAGGGAGAGGGAGAGGGAGAGGGAGAGGAAGAAGAAGAAAAAGAAGAAAAAGAAAAAGACAAAAAAAAAAAATCTTCTTGCTAACACAACCCCCCAGCATCCTTTCCGTCATGGACTGGGCACGAATGCACCTCCACCGCCTCAACTCGCGGCCACCCCCCTCCTCCATCTCCCACGTCTACGACAACATCCACAACTTCCTGACCACGACGACCATCCTCGAAGACGCCGCCGGCCAGCCCACCCGCCTCGGCCGCCTCACCACCGCCCTCTTCGGCATGTCCAACCCCCAGCGCGAGCAGCGCATGGTCCAGCTCCTCTTCAACAACTTCCTCTCCACCCTCGAAGAGGCCATCCAGGCCGAACTCCAAAACTCCATCTCCCTCTTCGCCCTCTTCGACGACATCGACGCCCACTTCCTCAAGCTCGCCCGCACCGTCGCCCACGAATCCTCCACCCAGGAGGAATTCCAGGCCGAGCTCCTCTCCGGCCTCTGGGCCCGCATCCTCGGCCCCCGCGCCACCCAGCTCCGCAAGTTTGAAAAGAACCGCGCCCTCCTCCACGACGTGCGCTCCAAGACGGTCCGCACAAAGAGCAACCTCGTCGGCCACCATGGCAAGCTCCTCACCCTGCAGTCCTCCCTCGAGAGCCTGCGCGGCAAGCTCGCCTCTCACCTCCTCCGCGGGCAAAACTCCTCCACCCTCACCCTCGAGGACCAGATTCGCGGCATCGCCTCCGTGAGGGATTACCTCTCCGACGTGCGCGCCCAGCAAAAGAGCAAGGTCATGGAGACGCTCTACTCGTATGATCGGGGGGGTAGGCAGGCCTTGTATGGGGGGCAGCATCGTGAAATCGATGGCAGCGGGACAGACTACTGAGCAGATTTTTTTGATTTTTTTTTTCCCTTTTTTTTTTTGTCAACTCGTTTTAGGTGTTTCGTTTTTTATCTATTCCTGTTTGTTTGTTTTTGTTTTTGTTTTCGTCATATCCATGTAGGTGTTTTTGTTCTTCTTGTTTCCTCCGTCATATCTATTCAGGTGTTTCATTGCTGTGTTTGTTTTTGTCTTTCCCCCTTGGTGCGCGCATGTATTCATCGCCAGGACATGTCCTCGCTGCTTTTCTACTCTCTTTCCTTCCCGTCGTCATCATCATCATCATCTTCTTCTTCTTCTTTGTCTTCTTCTTCTCTGCTCTCTGTTCTACCGTCCGGGATTCAGTCATCGTTTCTTCCTTCCTTGCCCCCATTCGGCGGGCCGTCCGGTCACATACAAACCACTCACGGCGACCAATCCATCTCCGCACCACGACCTGTTTGGTCCCCACGCCACAGTGTGTGTGTATGTTTCTTTCCTTTCCATTCCTTTCCTTTCCTTCCTTTTTTTCTTCTTTTTGGCGATTTTCCAACCAACCCTTCCCCCCATGTATCCCCTATCTCACTTTAACCCGCACACTTTTCCCAGCATTCCCTTATTCCCCCGACACCCTCCTTAGTGGGGACATTCCCGTCTGAACAACATGGCGTCATGGCGCACCCCATTGAACCCGTACACGGGGACACATGTATCATCTAGGATTTCTGCATGGTGGAAACGGAAGGGACGGGACCGGGCCGGAGGCGCTTTTGCTCTGATAAATTTATGGCGTTGGTCCAGGGAGAGGCGGATCCTCGGTGCGTGGTGATATAAGACACCATTCACTTTTGTTTTTTTGTTGCTATGCATTGGCATTAGTTAGGTACGAGTAGAGACGGAATGCGCACCTTCATAAACATACACACCACCACTTTACCTGGGTAAATTTATTCTGTAACACACACACACACATTCGTCACTTCTGCCACGGTCTCATCCCAAGCCATACACCCAAAGACAGCCTCAACTTCAGAATGTTCATTCATTGTAACTCCTACTATTGTGTAATCCACTTTTGCGTCAATCCCTGACCCTCTGGCAACCTACGTCACGCATCCATCCGTCCATCTGTTCAGTGGGAAATGAGGGTGGGGGAAAGGGGGGTATAAAGCATACTGCAAGTCGGTCTTCTTCCCCTAGCCGACATCCTTCCAAACGCCTTCCCTTCATGGGCTGTTGTCCGCCCGTGATCAAGTCAATCTGCCGTCACCACGCCGAGTTGACGGCAATCTCCATACGGGGCTCTTTTAAAAGCCATATTTCGCCTCGGGGCCCCTTGCCTTTTGCGGAAAGAGAGAAATAGCAAAAGAAGTCTATCTGTACAAAAATGCAAGTCTCTCCGATATCTGAGCCTCAAGCAAAACTTGTGTAAATAAAATAAACAAGGGTCCTTGCCGCCCATCGTTGCATCCGGTAAAAAAAAGCGTAAGAATATCCCCAGAGGTAGGAGTCTGGCGGAGGGCTGAGAAAGAGAAAAAGAGAAAAAAAAAACGAAATGTCGAACAAAGGAAATCATACATAGAAAATATTATCGTATGGCTCGGGAGAAAGGCGTGATACGCATTGGCATATTGGACGTTTAGACTTTGATGTCCCCTTTCTTACCCTCACCGCCCTCGGCTTGCTCAGGATCTTGGGACTTGACGTACTCATCGTAAACGGCAAGAGCCTCGTCCACCTTGGCCTTGAGAGCACCATCGTCCTCAATCCTGGATCAACCAACGGTTAGAAATGTACGTCATCGACAAAAATACAATAACAAAAAAAAAGGAAAAAGAAAGCTCGACTTACAAGTTGATGAGCTCAGTGTTATCCATCTCGAGAAGCATTCCAGTGATCTTCCCAGCAAGCTCGGCATTGATGGCCTGAATCTTGGGGAAAATGACCTCACCCAAAATCTGCTTCTGCTGACCGGGTTGAGCGGCGCTGAGTTGCTGCTGCAGAACAGAGCCGGCGTTGCCCTCCGGACGAACAACTGAAGCAGGGACATTGTTGTTGCCGCCGTTGTTGTTATTACGGCCGTTCCCTCCACGTCCGGCACCCTGGCGGCCGTTGGGAGGGTATCCAGGCATAGCACCAGGTCCAGCGTTAGGAGGAGGCATACCACGGCCACCCTGAGGACCGCTGCGACCACCACCCATGGCAGCCTGCTGAGCCTGCATGGCAGCCATGAACTGGGGAGTGCCAGGCTGACCATACTGGGGAGGGAATTGACCTGGCATATACATGTTGGGAGGCATCTGCTGAGGAGCATTGCCTCGACCGCCCTGCTGAGGATAGCCGGGGAACTGGCCTGGTCGACCACCCTGAACGCCACCCATGCCCATGGCAGGCTGGGGGAAAGGCATACCACGGCCACTTTGAGGCATGAATCCAGGCTGTTGGCCATAGAAGACGGGAGGCTGCATGTATTGTTGAGGCATACCAGCAGCAGCAGCAGCCTGCTGCATTCGCAACTGATTGCGAGCCTGGATACTAGCCTCGAGTTGGCTCTTGCGGACATCCTTGCGCTGGGCCAGAGCGACATACAAAGGCTTGCCATTGATCATGCGCTGGTTCATCTCGGCGACAGCCTTGGTAGCGTCGTCGGGGTTGCTGAAGCAGACGAAACCAAAGCCCTTGCTCTTACCAAACTTCTTATCGCCTCTCTTGTCACCCTTCTTATCGGAAGCTGCCTCCTCGCCTTCCTTGGTCTCCTCCTTCTTGGTCTCTGACTCCTGCTCGGCCGAGTCTTGCTCCTGCTCGTCATCCTCAGAACCGTCACCAGGAGCATCTCTCATCACCTTGGCAGAAGTGATGGGCCCAAACTCAGAGAACATCTGGCGAAGCTTCTCATCATCAACGTCGTCGTTGAGATTCTTGATGTACAAGTTGACTCCCTGATACTTATTAGCCTTCTCAAGACGGGCAGCTTCGTAAGACCTTCGAAGCTCCTCTTCGCGTTCGTGCTTCTTCTGGGCACGTCCGACGTAGAGATCTTGACCGCGGAAGTCCCTGCCGTTGAGCTCTTCAACAGCCTTGGCAGCAGCCTCGTGTGTAGTGTAGTTGACGAAACCAAAGCCACGGCTCTTCCCATCCGGATCACGGGCGAGGGATGACGAGGTGATCTCGCCATGTCTCTCAAATAGGTCACGGAATTCTTTATCACTCGCGTCCGGGCTGACGTTCTTGACATAGATGTTGGTGAAGTTGGCCTTCATCTCGTCGAATTTGCTCTGGCGATCCTTCTTGGGAATGTGGTGACCGACATAAACCTTCTTTTCGTTCAAAAGCATGCCATTGACGTGCTTGATAGCCTGTTGTGCGGCCTCGTCGGTCTCGTAGTGAACAAATCCATAGCCCTTGGAGCTGCCGTTCTCATCCTGAGCAACCTTGCAGCTCAAAATGTTGCCAAAGGCAGCAAATGTATCATGAAGAGCCTTGTTGTCAATAGCGACATCCAGGTTCTTGATGAAGACATTACCCTGTCCTGTCTTGCGGAGAGCAGGATCACGTTGGGACCACATGATGCGGCAGGGACGACCCTTGATAAGAGTGTAGTTGAGTTCCTCGAGAGCTTTCTCGCCGTCCGTGGTGGAGTTGTAGTTGACATAGGCGTAGCCTAGGGAGCGACGAGTGACAGCGTCACGGCACACTCGAATAGAGGCGACAGCTCCGATCTGGGAGAAGAGCTCGAAGAGCATAGCCTCGGTGACCGAGGGATCGAGTTCTCCGACATAGAGGGAGGCAGAGTTCTGGGGATGCGGAGCAGCAGAATTGGGACCAGGACCAGGGCCATCTTCAAAGCTTCCGCTAACACTGGTGTCAACAGCGGGCTTAGCATCACCGCCGTTAAGGGAAGTGTTGTTGAGGTCGTTGGCAAGCTGATCAACAGCGCCGGAGGAAGTGTTGGCGGCCATTTCGGTTGATTCGGGATAACGAAGACGAAAGAATCTGATGCCGAGGCAGCGAATTTTTTTTTTGAAGAAGAAGAAAAAGTCAGCATGTCATGCCCTCAGAGATAATTATTTGTATTGAAAGAGCACAACGGCGATCGATCACAAAACGACAGCGAGATGAGGTAACAGGCATACCGGAGTCAACACAGAGTAGTCCAACGATGGCAAAAACAATTTGATCGAAGTTCCACACACCGAGAGAGGGTGTGTAGCAGAAAGAAGGGGACACGGAGGGACGCTTTTGATTTTCGACGAGGCGGACGGAATTCAAAAACTAAGCGTGTGGTAGTGGGGAGTCGTGTCTGCGCAAAGGCAGGAAAAGCGACGAAATTCTTTTTTTGAAAATTTTTAAATTTTTTTGAAGGTTTTTTGTTGTTAATGAACAAGAGCAAGAGCAGAGAACCAGGTCTGGGACCGTATCTCTGAACCGACTCGCGTTTGGGTTTTTGATTTTTTTTTTTTGATTTTTTTTTGGTGAAATAAAGGGTGGTGGTTGTGTGGGAGGAAAGAAGTGCAAAATTTCCTGGCCAGATTTGGTTTTTTTTTTTTTTTTTTTTTTATTTTTTTTTTTTTTTTTTGGTCTTGTCGTAGTACCTTGCTTTCG
>AFRA01000152.1:0-47736 GCA_000223055.1 Claviceps fusiformis PRL 1980
GATGCATTGGTGAAAAAAAAAAAAAAAAAAAAAAAAAAAAAAAAAAAAAAAAAAAAAAAAAAAACTNAAAAAAAAAAAAAAAAAAAAAGAACCGATTTGCTCTTGGTAGTAGAATTGATCAGCTTCTCGCGAAAGTTCTCCCAGTCTTTGTCGGTGGAGGCATCCTCAATGACAATCTGCTTGAAGTCATCGGAGAGCTTGAAGATGATGTACTTGTACTTCTTGGACAGCTTCAGGTCATTGTAGGCCTCGATGCATTCTTGCGAAACGGTTGCTCTGGAGGAGGCCGGGCTTGTTAGTTTTTGTCGATCGGTGAGAAAAGGCAAGTCGAAGACGGGAGAGTTGGCCGATTCTGAGGCAGAGGCGAAGAAAAAGGGAAAAAGGGGAAGCTTTTTGTAAGACGTACCCGGATTGAGACTATCAAGGAGGAAAGAGAAAAAAAAAAAAGACATCAGCACCACGATCATGCGTTCTTACGCATCTTTATTCATCGCAGGCCGGCGTTCGTGGGACAAACTTACCATGGTTGCGGTCCACGGTTCAGGAGAATAAGTGCGCGGAGTGAGGGGTGGGTGTGGGTGGGGGAGATTGCGGAAAGGCTGCTTGCTGCGGCGGCGGAAGCTGTAAGCTTGTAGCTGTTGCGTCAGCTTCCAACGTTGGATAAATGGGCGGGCGAGCGGGCGTCTTGGAAGGGGGAATGGCAGAGACAGATTTCCGGAGATGGATGGGGACAAAGCGGTACCGTTTTATGAGGGCTTTTGCGACCGAAAGATGCGGGCGTCGCGAAAGGGGGAACAGCAAGGTGTGGCGGGCAAAAGGGTTCTCCTGTCTTTGTTTTGTTGGAACTTGGGAAGTAGACTTGTCCGGGACCTTGCTTGGTGCTCTGGCACTAATAAGTACTGCCGCCTGGGGGGGGGGGGAGAGAAGAGAGGGGACCTGGCAGCGCAGTCCGGCGGAGAAAAAAAAACAACCACATCATCATGGTGGGGTGGTTGTTGGCCGTGAGATGATGTCTGCACGTGACACCCTGCGCCATTGGGCTGCGCAATCGGTTGACGACAACGTTGGACAACAACCAGATATGCCCCAGTTAAGTATCGACCCACAAAAAAAGCCCTGGTCGGGTCGTCTGCCTAGTATCCGCATCACGCGTCAATTGCATTTGTGTCATTCTATCATTCTGTCATTCTTTTTATTATACTTTCTGTTTTACATGGCCACATCTCCCTTGCTATTGTACAGGATATATATAGAGAAAAAAAAAACATGCTATCATGAGTAGAGAGGAGAATTGTTCCGCCCCCTTTTGTCTCCCCCCTTTCACTTTGCCTGTTCTACACCGAAACCGTGCCGAAATATTGTCTCGACCTGGTATATTGTGTACATCGCCTGTGGAAAAAGAAGAGAGAAGGAAAAAAACAAGCAAAATATCAAAATCCCGATTTTGGGTGCGTCAATTCTTTTACATCATACCCATGCCGCCCATACCGCCCATGCCGCCCATGGGAGGTCCACCAGGACCCTTCTCCTCGGGAGCCTCAACAATGGCCACCTCGGTGGTTCCCAGAAGAGAAGCAACGCCACTAGCATCGACGAGACCAGTGCGCACAACCTTCAGGGGATCGAGGATACCAGCTGCAATCATGTCGACATACTCGCCCTTGGCACTGTCGAAGCCCTTGTTGAATTCTGCAGCGTACTCGTCAGTGAGCTTGCCAATGATGACGGAGCCCTCCAGGCCGGCGTTCTCGATAATGGTGCGAGCGGGGCGCTTGATGGCGTTCTTGACAATGTCGATACCGAGTTGCTGGTCAAAGTTGGCAGCCTTGACGTCCTTGAGCGCATGAGCGGAGGCCTTGATCAGGGCGGTACCACCACCGGGCAGAATACCCTCCTCGACGGCAGCACGGGTAGCGTTGAGGGCATCAACGAATCGGTCCTTCTTTTCGCCAACTTCGACCTCGGACGAACCACCGACCTTGATGACGGCGACACCGCCAGAGAGCTTGGCCAAACGTTCTTGGAGCTTCTCTTTTTCGTACTCCGACGTGGTGGGGTCAGCAGCGACGCCGCGGATCTGTTCACATCGCTGAGCGATGGCGTCCTTGGAGCCCTCGCCGTTGAGAATAATGGTATCCTCCTTGGTGATGGTGATGGAGCCAGTGGAACCGAGCATATCAATGGTGGCCTTTTCAAGCTTGATGTCGAGCTCGTCGGTGAAGACAGTACCCTTGGTCAGGACACCAATGTCGCCGAGAATGGACTTGCGGTTGTCACCAAAGCCGGGGGCCTTGACGGCGGCAACTTGGAGCTGACCGCGGAGCTTGTTGAGAATACAGACGGCGAGAGCCTCACCGTCAATGTCTTCGGCAATAATGACGAGAGGGCGACGGGTCTGTGTTGAGATTTCGAGAGCAGGGATGATGTCCTGGACGGCGGAGATCTTCTTCTCCGAAAGGAGGATCAAGGGGTTCTCGAACTCAACCTTCTGGGCCTTGGCGTCGGTGATGAAGTAAGGAGAAACAAAGCCGCGGTCGAAGCGCATGCCCTCGGTGACCTCGAGCTCGTCCGTCAAGGTCTTGCCCTCCTTGACGGTGATAACGCCTTCCTTGCCAACCTTCTCCATGGCATTGGCAATCATCTGACCAACGTGAACATCGCCGTTGGCAGAAATAGTGGCAACCTGGGCGATTTCAGAGCTGGTGGTGATGTCGCGCTTCTGCTCGTGCAGGTACTTAACCACGGCGTCAACGGCAGCCTGGATACCACGACGAAGGTCCATGGGGTTGCAGCCAGCAGCAACATTCTTGACAGTCTCGGAGAAGATGGCTCGAGCGAGGACAGTGGCGGTGGTGGTTCCGTCACCAGCGACATCATTGGTCTTGGAGGCCACGTCTTGTAATAAACGGGCACCGAGGTTCTCGAACTTGTCCTTGAGCGAGACGGCCTTGGCGACAGTGACACCATCTTGAAAATATGTGTTAGTATCACATGGAAAAGTTGACAGTAGTCCCGTAATAGATAGGTGGGAATAGTGTCCCAAATATGCCATCTTGACAAGCACATACCCTTTGTGATCTTGGGCGAGCCAAAGCTGGACTCAATCAGGACATTTCGGCCCTTGGGACCCAAGGTAGTAGCCACAGCCTTGGCCAAAGTGTCAACACCAGCCAGGAGAGCGGCGCGGCCCTCAACTCCAAACTTGAGCTCCTATATTATCTTCTGTTAGCTGGAGCTTATTCGACAAACCCAGGCAGCATAGGAATCACAAGAACCTTCCTACCTTGTGGGCAAATCGGAGCTGCTGACCGAGACTGGCACCGGCGCGGTAACGGCCGGCAGAGGAGAGAGCCGTAGCCCGCGCCCGCGAACTAAGAGCGCGCTGCATCTTCTGTGTATTAATAGAGAGATAAAAAAACGTTCAATTAAGTACAAAAGGCGGAAGCGAAACGGAGCAGCGTAGCTGGCAAGTGAATGCGGCAGCTTCAGCGGACGATCTGGGGAGCAACAAGGAGGAAAAAGATGGGTTGGATGGTTGGAGTGGATGGCTGACTTTGTCGTTGACGGAAGTTGCTGTCGCGCAGAAAAATTGTCCACGGCCACCAGTGATCGGTCGGAAAAACGTGTTGCCACAACCACCAACCAAGCACAGCAACCCCTGCACCCCTGTCCGAGGACCCAGAGAATGTTCTGGCCGATTGCCTAACATGACATTGGAAAACTTTCAGCCCACCTCCAATTGAGTGCCACGGCATATCGAACCTCGACGGTCAGGCTTTTGCCCAAGGCCAAGCAAATCAGATTGTCATTGGCGTTCATAGCTCACCTGCTCTACCCATACTGAATATATTGCATCTAGGAAACCTTTAAATAGTACGGCATGTTTTTCAAACCTCTTTCAGCCTGACCAGTCTCCGTTTTCCAACACTTTTTTTTCTCTGTCGATCTCCGAAATGCATTAGAGGGGGAAAAAATGGTAGCAATCACGCGGCGGGCAAAATTACATCGACGCTGCATCTCCGCGTGCCAATCTATCGGTGTCCTGGTTGAAACTCTATTACCCAGTATCAGCAATTCTTCCATCCCCCTCACTTAGCCCAGGAAAAAGCTCCTCCATTGGTCCCCCAATATGCGGCACTGACGCCTGTTGCAACGGCGGCAGACCTGATGTGGTGCGGTCCGGTGTCACTTGTCTCAGAGCATTTGAGTCCATGATATAGAAAGAATAGTGATTAGAAGCAATCGACGGGAGAATAGGAGCCAAATGCTCTGCGTGCTCAAAGCTGGTAGCTGGGGACGGTATATGAGGAGCCGTGTAGGAGTAGTGAGACTGAGAATAATGACCCGCCCAGGGTAATGCAGCACGTTGTTGAGCAATTCCAAAGTCCTGGAAATCTTGTTGGCCATGTAACAGGTGCGCGTTCGTAGCGAGCTCCGAGGTCACATTGCTCACATTACTGCTAGCAAAGGAGTGAGAAGGCGACGTGCTGTCTGTGAACAGGCTGCTGCCTGTCTCCGAGGTGTGCGCCGACTCCTGAGACTCCTGAGAGTAAGTTTGCTCCATCTCCTGTGCCAAGATCAGCGGATACCACAAATGTTTACCAAAACACATAGTTGTACTCACAATTTCATCATCGCTGAAAAGATAACGGTAATGGCTTCTGAGGCTCGCCTTTTGATCTTGGGCTAGGGACTCGTCAGAGCGAGGAGGCTTCGTTTCAGGCAGACCTGGTGATTCCACGAAAAAGCTATCGGACGCCTTGGGCATAGGCGTAGGCGAGTAAGGGAGCTCCATCTCGATGCTTTCGGGCGAAGAACAACCCTCAGTCTCTTCTTGAAAGTCTTCATCGGAAAGATTCGCCGCATCAGGCAAATTCAGCTTTGGATCATCAAGTCTCTCGTCAAACGTAACGGGTCGAGTCGTCTCCAAGTCATTCGTATCAACGTTCTGACGAGTGTATCCACGAATCTGAGGATCAACAAACGACCCAGACTTGTGCAGCGGCGGCGGAACGAGATGACCCTCTGCCACAAGCTCCCGACGAAGGCGATGAATATGCTGGCAAACAGCTTGTCCCGACGAGCCAGGATGTAGACGATGAGCAATAGCATCCCACGGCATGGTTATTTTGTGTCGACTACATTCATACTGAATATGCAAGAGCAATTTCTCCGCCATACGAGGGCCTAAAATCACGAAACAAAATGTCAGCAATGAGGTGTCAGAAAGCAGAGGCATCAACAAAGATCGATAGAGGCCAAAGAAAATAAACAGAAAAAAAGAAAAAAAACAAAGAACAAGAAAAAAACATACGATTCCACATGATCAGACTTCGCCCTGCTACGCGTCCATTTCCTTTCCGCTGCTCATCTGTAGGAAGCCGGTGCGAATACCTAGCCGTGCGAGGCGTTTCAATCTTTTGCGGAGAACTCGTATTGGCGGAAGACGAGAGCAACGAAGCTTCTGCATCTCGTGCCTTTGACTGACTCCTTCTTGCCTTGGCAGGAGATCGCTTTTGCTTGGCAGAAGCTCGTTTTGGCTCGAAGCCCATAATGGCCAAGAATAGGGTGATACTGAGATTCAGGAAGGGTGAAGGAAAAAAAAAATAAAGGACGAAGCGGTCAATGTCTGTTGTTCTGCAAGCCCTAATGTGAGGCAAAAGTGAGTTCGGCAAAAGGGAATCGCTGTGAATCGGACAAGGTGAATGAGCGATCTGCCCATGCAGTGAAGCAGGCCAAGTGCCCAAATATGGGCTGTGAAGCAATAATAGGTGAAAGACACAAAGAGGAATCAAGAATCACGCTCTTAAACGTCGCGAAACCACGTGAATTCGTCACAAGAAACAAAAAGAAGACAGTCAACGAAATCACTTTCTCACGGCTTGCCTCCGAGGGCTGGTGTGCGCACAAAATCAAAATAACAAAATCTACACAAATAAAGGGGGGAAAATGGTGTACAATTTACGAATCCTTCCCATTTGACCTTGTTCATAGCAAATAAGTGGGTTGACAGCTGCGCCGGCTGTAACAGCTGGCGAGACTGGCAGGTCAAGTCAAAACGTCCGGCCGCCATCAAAACAAAGCTACTTTGGTCATGGCGTTTCCGCACCATCTGCAATAGCAGTTCCCATGGCTTTGATCTTCAAAACGCAACAGAAGCAGATTATAGCAGTCAATGCAGTCTCTCTGTGTATTGCGAAAAAAGAAAAAAATAACCCGTCTAGTGTCTACGGTGCTCATTCCTCAGTACCTCGCAATACCATCATACCGTAGCGTCCCTACGATTACCTGATGAGCCCTCAGTGTCGTATCTCGATATCTAATTCCCCTTGAGAAATGAATCTTTGCTTTCCCCGCAGCTTTTCAACGTTTATACAGAAGGCGGAGGGTCTAGTCGGCGCATCAGCATGGAGCAGCAAGACTACAAAAAGTAGCAAAAACCGTCCGTGGACATACCGGAGAGCTCAGACTCGGAGTCCTCCTCCTTTTTCAGCCCTTCTTTGGAGTCTGTCTCGTCAGTCTCCTCCTTCAAGTTCTTGCCACGAGCCTTCTTCGCAGAGGCAGGCGTGCGAGGCGCAGCGGCCTTGCGCTTCACAGGCGTGACATCCGGCGTCGAGATACCAGTATCGTTCCCCTTGGGAACCTTGCTGGCGGTGACGCCGTTGGCCTTGAGCATGCGCTCATATCGCTTTTGACTGTATGAATAGTTAGAAAAGACTGGTTTTGGACACGGACTTCTAGGTGCTGTATGGTACATCACTTACGCAGCGGCCTTTGATACGATACCGAGTTCTTCGGCAACAGCCGTAAAGTCAGGCTGGGAAAGAAACAAACAAGTATCAGTTCTCGAAGTTGAAAAAAAAAAGCAAATGAAAAAAAAGGGGGAGCTCACACGACCGTTGTTGGTGTGTCCGATGCAGCAAACCAGAAACTTGACCTGATCGGCTGGATCCTGTACGCCTGGCATGTTTGGAGAGGGATGCTTGAATGGGTAGTTGAGATTTTCCTGTTTTCATTTATTTATTCTTGTTTCGACTTTTTCGAATTCCTTGGAAGCAATAACGTAGAAGCAGCAGTGAACACGGCACTTGGACGATGGTGATTTTGGATGAAGAAGGAAAGATGAAAGCGAGACGACCGGCGACTTGTTGCTTGATAAAAGAGGACGGGAAGTGACGCCAAGGTGAGTCGACCAGGTTGGCCAAAAGAATGGACGACAGTTGGCAGTGGGTACGCTGTCGAAGTGCGAGGCCGTGTCACGTACGTGTTATCGCATCCGAGGAGTGTCACTTTCATTGGGCTTTTTTGTCCGAATTCTATCTGCCTCTGCGGCCTTTTTCATCTCAAAACTTCAGCCGTCTTTACCCAGGAGCAACTTTGATAGGGGACGTCCGGCCTCATGTTGTTCTCCATATCAAGCCAATTTTAAAAACAGGACTTGACTGTCTCTCCATGTTTATCCCCATTCTCCTCTCAAAAGTAACAAGTCATCATCTCCCCCCTCACCTTACGAGCTCTTCCCAGATAATGACATCGTAGAAAGCATCCCCTCTCCCTCTCAAATATCAGCTTCGGCATCCCCCTCATCCCCAGCCTTTACCTCCATCTCTGGCTCCTCCATCTCTGGCTCCCCCTTCACAGAGTCCCCATCGTCATCATTCAACACCAGGGCAGCTGACTTGAACGCCTTCTTGGTCGGCGTACGCGGCGCCCTCTTGCTCACCTTGCCCTCAGCCGACGGGCCCGCAGTACCGCCTTTGCGAGGACTCCCATTCCCACTGGGCTGGTCTCGCCAGCCATGACGGACAGACATCTGTCGGAACCGCTCCTTGGCACATTTTGCGTCCTTGAGGCCCAGATCAGTCGCCACGCCATCCCAGTTCGCATCAAACCTCTGCGTCATGTTATTCATGGCGGCCTTAATGAAGCGCATTTCGGAGTCGGTGAGGCCCACCGAGGGCGGTGTCTCGCCCTCAGTGGTGGCAGTGGTGGTGGATTTGGCTTTGCGAGGAGGCATGGTTCCTGTTGGGATTGGAGTATTAGCTATGATTGTGGATGCAGATTTCTTTATGTTTTCTAGACACTTGTTCCTCCTTCTTTTCCTTCTTTCTTTTTCTTTTTCTCTTTTCTCTTCCCCCTTGTCTTCTCTTCTCTTTCCTCTTCCCTTCCCTTCTCTCTTCTCTCTTCTCCTCTTCTCCTCTCTCTTCTCTTCCCGTTTCTCTTCCCTTTCTTTTTCTCTTCCCTTTCGAAGCGGTTATCAGAATGACACTCACCTACTTGTTCTTCTTCTTTCTCCTTCCCTTCTAGTTGCAAGTTAGCCTCCCTGAAAATAAACCTGCAAGGACACCGCAACGAAAGAAACACCACCTTACCAAGTAAATCGTCGCACGCGCAGTACAAACAACCAGAGCCGATAAAGTGGACAATAAACACGATGCTTATCAAATTTCTCCAAGATGTCGGAAGCTGTTCAGAAAATGGGTGTATATACCAAACCAGATGTAGTGCAGACCAGGTACGAAGCCAATCGGGAAAGAAGAAGAAAAGGAGTTAATAAAAGAGAAAAAGGTGGAAAAGGGAAGAAAAAAACAGAACCGCACCTTTCCTAAAAGAAAGACAGGAAGAGGACGGGGGGGCAAGAATATGTCACGCTCATGGGCAAGTCATTGAAAAGTGAACACAATCGGCTACGACTTGCGTCATTGTACTGAGGGGGGCACTTCACCGCTGAGAACAACGACAAGGGGCAGGTTAGCACAATAGCACAATACGAGGTGTAACTCGATAATGTGAAAGAGGGATGAAAAACGAAAAAAAGTGAAAACGTGAAAACGTGAAAACGTGAGAACACATTGAACACCCCTATTCCATTGAATGTTTACGTTATCGTCATGACTTTACCGGCAGGCTTCCTATCAGTCAGCTCATTAAACCAAACTCACATCTCGGAAACTCCCCCCCCGCCCTCATGACATGTCCCTCTTTCACGTCGCCCATCCTTTCCCCCAAGGAAACAAAAAACACATCATGTTCTCTCATTTGATTCTTCAAAACGGGTCCGATTTAAGGTCCTGCAAGAAATCATGCACCTCCCGATTCAACTTGACGTCCTCCGCATCTTCTTCCTCCCCCTCCTCCAGCTCATCCTTCACGCCCGCCAACGTCTCGTCGTCGTCGTCGGCGTCGGCGTCATGGCCATCTTCCTCCCCTGCGCTTTCACCCTCTTCCTTCTTCGCAGCCATCTGCGGGGCCTTGCCCTTGGTGCCAGCCCGTCCGGACGTTTTGGCCACCCTGGTGGGCGTGCCCGCCAGAGAGCCCGTTTTCTTGGTGGGCGTGCGAGACGACATTGGCGGGGTGGCCGCCACGGGTCCCGTGTCGGAGCTGATGCCCAGTTTGCGCTTGACTTGGCCGAAGCGGACCTTTTGGAGAGCAGGAGAGTTAGGTTATGCGGACGGCCTTCTTTGGGGGAAAAGTAAAAGCGTTTGAGACGGAAGAAGAAGAAGAAGGAGAGGGAGAAGGGGGGGGGGGTTGTACCTTGGCGACTTCGGCATTCTTGAAGCCCTGCTCCACGGCAACGGCTTTCCAATCAATATCTGCTTTGTTGCGGGTGTGCTTGACAATGGCAAAGAAGAACATGGCTTCCTGAGCAGTGGGCTCTTTCTTCTTGGGTGTGGTGTCGGTCGCCATGATGGGTAAGTGGAGATGGAAATGTGTTTGGTATGCGCACGTATACTGGGCTGAAAAGTGGTTTATTGAAAGGAAGAGAACTGGATGAGTAAAATGAAAGTGATCTGAGGGGGGGGAAGTCAAAGAGGAGAGAAAGAGATTTAGGCGAGTGAAAATGAAAGTGATCTGAGAGTCGGGAATATAAGAGGTGGGAGAGAAAGGAAGTGTTGGAGCAGCCTGCAAGGTTGGCCTCAGTCAGTGAGGCGAGGTGAGTGTGAACTGAAGTGGTGACGCTTCCTGTGCAGGTGCCGGCAGTTGGGAAGCCAATGAAGCCAAGAGGCGAGCGTTTGTATAAACAGGCGCACACGCTTTCCATAGCAGCGGCCACATAATCAATCAGAACACGGTTGAGAGCAATTCTTCTTTGACCTGAGCGGGTAAAGCAATAGCTATTAGTGTACAGTGTGCAACGCCGATGATCCAAACTCCACCAACCCTTGAATTTAAGCCTCTTGATCAAATCAGCTCCCAATATTTGATTTTTTTTTGTCATTACGTCATGAAAGCAAAAGAAAGCAAAAGAAAAATGGGAATAGAAAAGAAAAGAAAAGAAAACGTCTACTGTGCGCCACTTATTTTTGTCTTGTGTACAATCCACGCGCACCAAAAGCCAGTCACGCAGGATACGAAAAGAGTTCAGGGTCGTGAAAGCGGTCGCTCCACTCATGAGAACGGTCTATCAAAGACTGAGCATCATGGTGGTCGGCTAGACCTGGGCTTTGGAGACCGGTGGATGTGTCATTATAGTTGTTCAGGTCGTAGGCAGCTTCGAAGTCGGAGAATTCCGGAGAGTGTATGAGGCTGCCTGGGTCCGTAAACAGGTCAGACTGTCCATCAATCATCGGCGAATAAGCGTCCAAGGCCTTTCTGATCTGTCGCTTCTCAACAGCCCGGGCACAAACAGAGGCCGTGTCGTCGCTGCATGGTGTGAGAAATCGAGAGCCAAAGTCATCGCTGTATGGGGAAGCCAGCGACGCCGGTGATAACTTGAACAGGCCGTTAGCAAAATCGAAGTCAACTGACTACGCCAAGAATACGGGCATACCTGAGCTAGCGATGACAGTCTCACCGCAGACTCGAACTCGGACTTGATGACATCCTTCTTGGACGAGCCTTCTCTTTTGTATGGCTTGGACACGCGGTCCTTGTCGCCGACGCGAGACCGCTTCTGAGGTTCGTGGCCCGTAACGGTAGCTCGGAAACGCGAGTATCTCATTCTGGCAGCATGCCCATTTGTAATAGGCTGCAGTAGAACGGGATCTTGAGCGACTTGATTCCAGTCAATCTTTTGCAATTGTCAGTACAGTACTTTGGCAAGGCATATGAGAGAAGATGTTTAGAGACCTACGCACATCCTTAAGATTCTTCTGCTTCAAAATCGCGAAAAGGAAGCGAGCCATGGCATTATCACTGTTGGGAGCCATGGTGGTGGAGAGTTGTGTGTTGTGCGTAACCTGGTACAGGAAAGAGAGAAAAAGAGAAGAGGGGAGAGAGAAATGAAGAAAGAGGGCTTTCCGCAGGAGGGGCCAGAAGAAGTTATATAGGTAGCCAGCAAGGAGGACGCCGCCAGTCAATCTCAAACGATTGTACTAGCGTTGGGTGCGGGAGTTCAGATGGGTTGGATCTTGAGACCTTTGACGACGAAGTGTGGGTGGAAAGAAGGTGTCATTGACAGCTTGGACGGGCCGAGACAAGCGTCGGGTGAGCAGACCAGGATGAGACGAGACAGACTATGGAGACACGGAAGATGAAAAGACGGAACGAAGACGGTATCTTGCTTGCTCAAGAGGGTCAAGAGAGTCAAGAGGGTGGCTTGAGCGGGATGGTATACAGAAGAGGTTGACGAGCAAGAAACCAACGGAAGAAGCCTAGACGAGATCGTCTTGCGAATGAATGATGAGTTTTGAAGGAACGAAATGGACCTCGACGTCTTGGGGAGTTGCTCAGGTTTTAAACGATCTCAACGATCAATGAATACTCGTCGGTTCGTAGATGGAAACGGTGGGGGAGGGGGGTGGGACAAACGAAAAGATCCAGGAACCGATCAGACACGAGCATCCAGTATGCAACCATCTGGCTCGAAAGGAGCTCCAGGCTTTTCTGCTAGGACAAGGTTGCCTGGAGCTACGACGGTTGGTGAGCAGGGTGGACCAGCCATGGAGACGGAGACGTTGACGGGACGGAGACGATGGGATGGAGGCATGTTCGTGCGGTTGTGCATCGAGGCGAGTGGTGAGTGGTGTGTGTGCGTGTGTGTGGTGAAGGTGTGGTGAAGGTGTGGTGCGTTTGTGGTGCGTGGTGTGTGGAATTCTTTCTGAATTTGACACATGCATGATGACCAAATGGTGCCTGGATGGCTGGTCCAGCGCTGGGACGGCACTGGCCACTGACAATAGCGCGTAAAGTGCATGCAGTAGCGCCCCCGCTCCACTAAGAGGCAACCTTGAACCAGCATTGAACTAACTGGGCTCCGCTAACGACTCCAATCCCCGTACAAGCTCGCCTCGGGTCCCGCATTGGGTGCGCCACCTCCACGCCTCCCAACATCATCTACAGGACGAGGTTTGCTCGAAAATTCTCTTAAATCTCTTGCCGGGAAAAGGCAAAAAAAAAGAAGGAAAGAGGGAAGGGAAAAAAATAGAAAAAAAAAAAAAAAAACTCCTTGCTTGCCGGCATGCCACTCTTTCACCGGCCGTCGAGCGAAAAGTCCTGCTTCAAAGAGCCCTCAGATTCAGCAGCTGCTGCTCTAGCCAGCATTTCTTTTCGGCCTATGATACCGCTACATCCATTTTCATGCATCTAGAGGCGGCCCCAAATTCCTATCCGGATGAGCAGATATCTGTCACAACCTATGGAGACGGCAGCGGCGGACAGGGATCGCCGTCGCGGCATGGACTGAGACCGTGTGACTCATCGCTAGGAACCGACTGCAAGAGAAAAAAAAGGGCAGCAAAGAAAAAAAAAAGAGTCGAGGGGGGGGGGGGGGGTGTGCTACGATGGCGTTGGAGTCCGTCCGTCCGTCAGCCTCGGCCAGGCCTCCATCATGGGCTCATGATGCACAGCGCCAAGCCCTGCCGCAGGAACATCCAATTCTATCCAAAAGTCTTTGATTCAGAGCAGTAAAGCTTTCTGATTTCCATCATTTGATGCCAAATTTTGACAGAATATACGGTCAAAACAATATGCAATGAGGAAAATCTGCGCATGTTTGTAGCTTTTTTTTCGTCAGCGTGAGCTCAATTGCCCCCGGCAGCCGAAAACACGGAGTCGCAATCAGGACGAGCGTCTAATTACGAAGCCACTGAAACTTTATCTTCCTTTTTTTTTCCAACCCCAACGAATCGATTCCTTGTCCGCTCAAGGGATGGCCAGAATGCCAAATGCCAAATGCATGAGGGCCCCAGCGTAAAACAAACACCCTCCCCCCCTTCACACCGTGGCCTCAGGCTGAGGCAACGACGGCGTCATCTCCAAAAAGAGGGGCCGGCGGAGCAACCATCATGAGGTCGAACGGAATTCAACAAGTTGTATCTCGATGGAAAGAAACAGGAAAGAGTCCGGGAAAATTCGACAAGTCATAGTATGATGACTTAGGAGCCATTTAAAGCCATTGAAACGGTCTTCATGGTCCTGCTGCTTCTGTAAATCGCAATCGCCGTCGTGGAGGGGATGGGGAGAGGTTGTTGGGAGACGCGACGGGCGCGAAATTTTTGTGGGGCCTGTGCGACCAGGTTTCCGCCAAGTTGCCACGAACTCACGTGAGAGACTTTATTGCCCACCCACCCTTGAGCCCCCTGGTCCCCTTGCTTTTTTTTTCCCTCTCTTGTACAATGCTCGCTGCCTTGACTGGGGCCAACTGGCTTGGAGCATCATTCCTCTGCTGTGGTACTGTGGTATTGACCTACTCCGCCACCATGGCCGTTTACCTCCATTGCCATTTGACGTTTGCTGGTTCCAGGTGCGGCTCCTGCAGGTACAGTGGGTGGTAAGTGATTCCGAAACGTTTTGCACCAAAATTATATGGCGAAATGTTCGGAATGACCTGAACCACTGTGAGACTACAGGTACCGGGCCGTCCACAACGTCTGTCACACTGTGTCCACCACAGAGCGAGCGGATAAACGCCGCATCATCATCGGCTAAGTTCAACCATCACTCATTCCACCACACGCGTTTGCGTCTGCACGTTCGGCCAGACACTGCAAAAAGAAAACACGAAACATAGAAAAGGAAGAGAGAAGAAGGAAGAGTCTAGAATAGCTGTTTCTTTTCACCGATATCTGGCGTGGACGCATTCTCGTCATTCGTCTTTCCATCATACAGTCCGATGACCCGGCTCGTTGAGCTGCCCATCGCGGCATAGAAATGACATTCCGGCCCGGATTAACAGGTGTTCCGCGCCGCCGTCCAGGCCATCCTCCCCCAGAATTCCCCTCGGCCGTGGACGACACTACCAATTTTCTTATTGATCCAGCCGCGCCTCTAACACGACCTATCCGCAACCTCGGCGTTGAGAGCAGCGCCAATACCAAACTTGGAGGACAGAGGCAACGCAAGGCAACGCAAAGCTCATTGCACCACTGACCCGTCTTGAACTTTCTCCACTCTGATCTGTTGTTGGTGGTGGGCTTTACCACAATGAGCAGCAAGAGCTGGACTGATCGTGCCGATAAGGATCTGTTCTTCACAATCCTGTCCGTCAAGAACATTGGCATCATCAGCGGCGGGGAATGGTCCACGATCGGGAACCATATGCGATCTATGGGCTATGGTTTTACCAATGAGGGATGCCGGTATGTGTCAATTGAACGTGGCTGTCACTTGTGATGGATCATGGAACCCGATTCTTTGTGTAAACGAGCCGCATGGCTTGCCTCTTGTATTCTCCGTCGCCGTGTTGTTCCTTGTTCCATCAACATGCTTTCGTAACCCGCATCACATGCCGTCGACCTCGAGTGAGGTTTATCTTGAGATGCCCCATGATTCTGGTTTCTCTCTCTCGCTTCCTTTTGCCAAGATTACCATACGTGGTTTCTCAAATTGACGCCTTCAACTCTCGCAGGCAACACTTTCAAGGCCTGCGAAGGGCTCAGAGTAAAGCCGAGGCAACTGGCACAGTACCCTACATGGATAATGTCTATCACTCTGACCCGACGCAGAATCCCATTACCAGGCGACCTGGCCCAGGCAGAGGTCGGCCAAAGAAGCACTCGTTGTCTTCTGAGCCGGCTGTTGGACAAGTCATCGCGGACAACCCCGTCATGCTCTCCTCGCCGGGAACTGTACACTCGGCGAGTCCTGCTTACGAGCAGCACGGCCAGCACGGCCAGCACGCAGTAGGAGAGGTTGCTGTGGGCCAGGGCCATGGTGCGCCATCACAGCCTCACGCGAACTTGTCACACAGTACAGCTCCCTCTTCTGCTATCACGGCTGATGCTCCTGCTGGGCCATTCCGAGCCGAAGATTCCAGTCAAGAGAAGAGAGACGGCGATGGAATCGGCACCGGAATCGGACACGGAAGCGGCAATGGCGATGGTAATGGTAATGGCAACATCAGCAGCAGCGGCAACGGCAACGGCAACGGCAGCGGCAACATCAGCAGCACCGGCAACGGCAACGCTAACGGCAACATCAGCGGCAGCGGCAGCGGAACGGGCACCGCGGGCGAGGGCGAAGGCGGAGACGCGGATGCCGAGGGCGTAGACGAGCCTCCTGTCAAGAGACAAAGGCTTGGAGGTTCTCCGGATCTTGGGCAACCAGCACCACTCGATGAAGACGCAGTGCTGGCTTTGGCGGCTCATAACGGCGTGTCGGGCCCAGATTTCCATGGGAGGTATGTCGCACTGCCGCAAGTTGCAACATCTGAGCTGTTTGGTGCTGACACGGTTAATAGCTTCCCCTACGGAGAGACATAGCAAGAGAGTGGAAGCGGGTTTTCACTTACGAGCTGACGGCGCAGATGGGGCTTTTAAAGCGGTTTGAAGGGTTGACTGGGACGCAGGAGTTTCAAGTATCGTAATATCCGTGGGTGCAGTCTGCCGCAAAGCACGCAAGTTTTGTATTATAGAATCCATGTACGATGTATCAGGAGTGGGGATGATGTGAGGTTTGTCTGAAGCATGTGTTTCAAGGGAGAGCGGCGGATAGGCTGACAGCTGGTAGCCGTGGTGGTGTCGAAAGGGCCAGGTGATATGTGAACAGCTGTCTCGGCAAGCATGGCAGGCATGTCGGCAAAGGCAACATTCGAAGCTGTCATCGAGCTCGGATACACAGCACAAGCAATACCGCCTTTCCACCTTGGTCTGGACACGCCTTGACCGCACAAAGTTTGATGATACCCATCTCGCTTCCTCGCGGCTGCAACTTTTATTGAATTTATTTAATGTTCTCTCCTTCTCTTCTCTTCTCTTCTCTTCTCTTTTTTTATTCTTTGTTCCATTCAACCCACCACCAATAGGCCCCTCAGCCTAATTCGACTCAACCATCCCCAGGTCCACCTCACCAGCAAAGATGGCGACGAACAAGGGCAAAGCCGGCTTCTGGAGCAATTCTGACGTTCTTCACGACCTCGTCATGTGCTTCTATATGGCCTCGACCGAAGCCGGCGTCATGACAACCGAGATACGAAAGGACATTGAGGCTCGAATGAAGGACTTGAACCACCAAGTAACCTGGGAAGCCATACGGTAAAGCAAAAAAGACGCTCTTTCCTATCTCTCTGATTCTTGATTATATTCTTCACTTTTTTTGCACAGCCGTGGTGCCCAACTCTGTTATTGTCCATTATTGTCCATTATTGTCCATCAAAATCGCATTCACCCTGCCACTCTCTTCGCTCCTCATGCACTCGTTGTGGAAGAAACTCCTCTCCCACGCATTCTCTACATGTTTCTTTTTTCCTCCTCTGCAATAAGCCTCAAGTCCTTCTTTTTTCCCCACCATTCACCTCAGACACAAGCTGCCTTTTGTTCTTCTTCTTGCTCATTCTTTCATCCCGCTCTTCACGCCATTTGCACCTATCGGCATCTGCTTTCCCGGCCCTCTCCTGTGCATATACCACGCTGTGCCCCTCTCGCCAACTCGTTTGCTTTACACAAGCCCTCGGTCCCTCTCAAGCGACAGCATCATCAGCAATAGCATCAATAACAGCAACAACAGCAACTATGCCCCCTTACATGAAATGGGATGAAAAAGTCCACCTGGACATTTTGCTCGCCGTGTTTCAGCACGTCAAGTTCACGTCCGAGCAGATCGGATCAGTCATGTCTGACCTGACGGGCTTGGGCTACACCTTTAGCGAGAGCGCGCTTCGGTATTTCACTATCCTCTCACATCTCACTCACCTCGCATCTTCTCATTCTCTCGCAACACATCTACCTATTGTCCACAAGCTATTCGCATTTCCATTCATTTCCTCCTCGTCCGTGACTTTCTGCTTTTCTTCATCATCATCTTCTTCTTTTTTCATTTTTTTTTTCATGCTGTACATCTTTCTTTTTTTACTCAACCGCGAAGAGCAAACCCCGCCCTTATTTTCTCCCTTTGTATTCATCCCATTCTCTCCCAAACATCATGTCTACGCCCTCGAAGCCCGGTCAGAAGTGGGATGACCGCTCCCATGTCGGGCTTTTGCTGGCACTGCTGGATGTGGCCAAGCCGTCCAAGGACGCCATCGTCGCGGCAGTCGAGCACATGAACAAGCAGGGCTTTGAGAAAACCTTCCATGGCGTCAAGTACATGCCCACACAGACTTGTCCACAATATACTTTACCCCCTTTCACCCCGATTTACCTTCCTACCCAGATGTCACCGAGGCGCTTTGTTCCCATGCTAGGTTTGTTCCCAAGCTAACCGGTTTTTTCTTGTGCTTTGCCTCGTCGCAGTCAGCATATCCAGAGACTTCGCCGCGAGCAGGGAAGCTCTCCCGAAAAGGACAAAGGGCCAGCAGCTAATGGCGACAAGCCCGCGGTCGCGACACCTCGCAAGCGCAAGACTCCAGGGAAAAAGGCCACTCCGACCAAGTCTGCCGTACGCAACACACAGCCGCACGACGAGGGTGACGAACTCCCCGCAGTCAAAACCGAGGAGCCTGTGACGCCCAAGCGCGCCAAAAAGCTCAAAACCGAGTGAGTTTCCCTCTCGCTTTATCTCTCCTCCAAAGTGTCCCGAGTCGGGAGCTTGAAGAGATACTTACTAACCACCACCAAAGATCGTGCGATGAATAAGTTTATCCATAAACAACCACTCATTCGAGTCTCACTTTCTCTATGGGCTCTTGCTACAGCTCACCATATGCCACCAGAGGAAAACGGGGAATTTGGTTTATTGGAAGACGGATCTTGAGGAAAAGCCTACTTTGATTGAGAAGGCACAGACTGAATAACTACACGATGCATTACTCCCTCTATCCTGCCAGGAGTGCCTCATGATTCATCAACCATAGTCATCCTTTGTAAAGGTCCATCATCTCCATTCTTCTTGTCTCTACACTCTCCGTATCTATCTACCGCCCACTTGACTCCCTATAAACAGTAACTCATGAGCCCTGCTCTCCCTGCTCATGCCTACAGCCCAGCAGCATACGGACCTTGCCAGCAAAATGCACTCATGTCCACGAAACCCACTCGCGTGTTGCAAAGCACTCGTTAGCATCTCCCGGGATCAGGTCCAGTCTCAACTCACTCTCCCATGAACACCTCTTTTACGTTTTCAAGACTCCCATGTGGTTAGTCTTGGTTCGGTACCGCTCAACCCGGCACTTACAGCCCGGCCTCACCAGCTGCTCACTCTGAGTTTTCGCTCCCCGTTTTGCTCCCCGACTTGATGCCTGCCTGCCTGCCTAGTAGTTAAGGTCTTTCACCTAACACTACCCCATCATTCTTCTTTTCCCCCGTTTCTCTTCCCACCGCCTCATCTCCGCTTCCTGAACTACTACCCATCACTCTATCCGCGTCAAGATTCAAGACCTACTCATTCTACATAAAGCCCCTCCCCCTCACTCTATGTAGTAAACACACCATCCCCACATCTCCATCAGCTCTTTTCATCCCCAAATATTCATCTTTCTTTCTTTCTTTCAAATTCACAGCTGCATGCACCGTCTCTCACTCGGTGCCCACTGCTAAGCTTAACCATCCTCAGGATCATATCACAACCCCCCTCGAACCTTTTCATCCTCCAACAAACAGCCCAACCACCCGTCCGAGACGTCACACCGCCGTACCAACACCATGCCCCCCTCCAAGAAGTGGGAACCAGCGGCGGAGATGGACCTCTGCATGGCCATCATTCTCACGGGCGGCTCAACGGCCTCGTATAAGTGGCCTGAGATTCATACCATTATGTGTCAGCTAGGACATGGATTTACCAAGGATGCTATTTCGTGTGTGGGATATCCCCCCCCCCCCCTTTTTTTTTTCCCCCTTCTTTCTCCCTCTTCTTGTCCTCTCTTTCTCCCACTAACTCCCCCACAGCCAACACTTCACGAAAACCATCCTCCGCGCCTTCAAGGCCCGTCACGGCCTCGGCGCAGGCAAACTCCCCAGCACCATGTCCCCCGCCGCCACGGCCGCGGGCAGCAAGAAAAAGCCACTCAAGGAAGAAGATGGCCCCGCGGCCGCGGGCTCTCCTGCCAAGAAGCAGAGGCGGAGCCAGAAGCAGAAGACGGGAGTAAAAGCGGAAGCGGAAGCGGAAGCAGAAGCAGAAGCAGCGGTACGTTTCGCAATCCATGTAGAGAGAGAATGGCTCTAACTTGTACAAAGGAGTGATTGATGTGGTTTGGATTGGGCTGGGCGGAACTGTTGTGGACTGGATTGGCTTTGACTGGATTGGCTTTAATGGATTGGACTGAATTGCTTTCGACCCGGTTGGATTGCCCTGGACTGGCTCATAGGACAGATGCCCATGACGCACCATCGAGCCAACCTCAACGACATACTTCTCGCATAGTTTCATAGCCTTGAGGGCAAATTGTTCGGCCAGTATAGGTATATCACATAAAGGAGATGCTCGGACCGGCAAACATATGCTTACGCATGAAGAGAGCACTTTAGCATTCATGTCCCGGCATATAAGAAGGAAAGAAGAAAGAAGAAAGAAAGAAAGAAAATGAAGTCATGTCCAGTTTCCTCGACAAGAGACCACCTATCGTCAAATACATGTTTCGTCCGTGATTCCATGCTAGACCTGCCCGAAAGATGAATGTGTATATACTCACAAAAGAACGCCAAAAATAAATAAAAGAAAACCCCACTCACTCGCAGTAAACCTCGCAGAAGGAATTACCTTGGAGCACGCCCATAGAGTCTATGGCCCTCTTGAGCACTGGAACCCTTCTTCTCGGGAGCTTTCGACTTTCCATCTCCTTCGCCCTTGCGCTTGGCAGTGCCCCGGAGGCTTTGGCCCTGACCCGCAAAGTGCTGTTTCTTGGCTCCATTTTGGCCGGCCAGCTCCTCTAGCTCTCTTGCCTTTTCCTCCCTGGTCTTGACAGGTTTGTATTCATAGCCGAAGAAGAGCTTGTTTGGCGCCAAGCGGAGCGGTGCTGGTGCCCCTGTTCGGCTCCTCACAGCGGCGGTTGGCTCAGAAGGGACCGGAGTGGCGGGCTTCGGTGTCGGGGCTTTACTCCCTTTCTTTACCAGGCGCTGGCCTTCGCCCAGGAAATTGGTAGGCGTGCTGGTGACGGACGGAGCGATGGAGCTGAAGCCAATGGCCTGCGCCATGGTGCCCTGGCCGTGGACGATGCCCCCCGCTGGGACGCCGCTTCTTGTGCTTCCTGGTGTATTCGTGCCGCTGGACTTTTTCTCTGGCTCTACGTAGCCCACGGGAGGCGCAAACTCGACCGATACATCCGTTTCGATCATGCTGACGCCCATCTTGTCCGTTTCGGGCTTCACGTCCAGCACCGCCACGTCGTAGATCTCGTCGTTGTACTCGAAATTGAAGACATCGCCCTTGGTGAGGGTGGCAAAGTTGCGAAACGCTCTCTCCAAAACGGCCTTGGGGTCACTAATGTCCAAAAAGTTGACCGACTGAGGCTGTAGCTTGACCATTTTGGCCAACTCGAGCGATGTGGTTCGGATCTGGATCATGTCACCGACGTCCATTCCGAGCGTCTCCATCATCTGCATATCGAAAAACCCAGATAATGTTAGTCAACTTTTTTTTTTTTTTTTTGGCGACAACAGATTAATGCACCAAAAGAAAAAAAGAAGAGTCCTTGATGAAAACTAACCCACTGCGGGATATAGGCCCTCCCCTCCTCGGCAATAAACTCCAAAACACCAGCGTGCGAATGCCTGCCCTTTTCTCCGTTGATCATTTCCATCAGCAGCGGCCACTGCACATGCAGCTTGGACACCTTGTCCAGTGCAGAGGGAGGGAGGATGATTTTGGAGCCGTAGTTGAGCTCTGGTCGTTCGGACCCGGGGGCCATGACGACCGGATAGCATCGGTAGTACTCGTCGAAGCGCTGAATAATTGGTCGCCTGCCGCGAGCCATGTTGTAGAGGTGCTCAGGGTTGGACGGGTCGAACCCGCCTCCAAATCCCGGTTGAAACTAGATACGGAGGTAAGAATCTTGTTCAGGATTGGTACATTCAGGGAACCATATTGGGAGACTTACCATGGTTGCTGTGAGTGCAGTTCGATGAATGCCGGGCGGTCAAGTTGTACCCCGTGTTTGTCTTGCGAATGCGACGAGAAATCTCAGAGAATCAAAGAGGTGTTTAAAAAAGAAGAAGAAGAAGAAGAAGAAGTAAGAAGAGAAAAAAAAAGACACGTAGTTTGACGCGAGCCTACACCGTTGACTTGGGTGTGCACTGTGGATGGGTGTGGGGTGGCAAAGGCGAAGGCGAAGGCGAAGAAGGCAGCTTTCCGAATGACGCAGATTTCCTTGCAGTGACATGGACGTGGACCTCGCTATCGTTTATCTGCCAAGAAAGTCAACCCCGGTATTGTTGTGGGCAAGTTGGGTACCCAATGTACTCGGTAGCTAGTGTCATCTCATGCATTGAACTGTCTCATTCGTTCAAAGCTTTTCCATCTCGTGCAACTCGTGCGACTCGTTTCACAAATTCCAAGCGTCAACACGTCCCATCATTCACAGTCCCCTTCCTTTCGGAGTCGCGTCTACATTCACGACGATATCGCGACTAGCTTGCAAGATACGCACACGCACACGCACGGCCGGAAGAACGAACGAAAGAAACAAAGAAAGAGAAAGACCGATCTACCCCATGTCGTCGCGACATTCTGCGGCGCGCCCGAATCAAGCCGGCGAGGATTTCGCCCGCACACACCACAACGACAAGGCCAGTCACGACAAGACGCATGCCACGTTTGACGTTCGTAACCCTTCCATCCTCGCGCCGGAATCCAGAGAAGACGATGCCGTCTTGGACGCAGACGTCATTGGCAGCAGGAACTCGACCAAACGTGGCGCCGTCAATCTAGATGGCTACGATAGCGACTCGGACAACGAGACATTCAACGCCAAGGCGGCGAATCGGAAAAAGGGCAAGGTGGACTTGAACGAGCAATTGGACAACTACAATGCTGCTGGACAAGCTACGGCCGTAGTGGCTGGCGTTTCTGGCGCGGACAACAATGACGACGACGACGACGACGACGACATGTTCGCCTTGGGTGGTGATGATGATGCTGGTCCACCCAAAGACGCAAAAGAGGACGGAGATGATGCTGGGTTTGACAAGTCGGGCAAGAAGAAGAAGGATGTTCGATTTCTTGATTCTACACAAATCATGGGCCAGGACCATGGTAGCAAAAGCGGTGGCCACATACGACTGGATGAAGAGAGCGATGACGATGAAGCAGAAGCCCAGCTGGCCGCTGAAGAACAAGGATTAGATGAAGAGGTGGGCGCCGGCGGGCGCAAGAGAAATGCACCCAAAGTGGAAGCCTTTAATTTGCATGCCGAGTTGGAGGAGGGACAGTTTGATCAATCCGGCAACTACGTTCGCAGAGCAGGCGATCCAGACGCCGTCCACGACAACTGGCTGGCTGGGGTGAGCAAAAAGGAAATGAAGAAGGCGGCTGAGGCACACGAGAAGCGTGAAGCAGAAGCTCGCAAGCAGCGTCTCGCAGAGGCCGACGTCCTCGTGTCCGACCTGCTCAAGACGCTCATTGTACGATTGGAACCCTCAGAAACACCGCTCGAGGCCATCGCTCGATTCGGCAAAAATCAAGCCAAGACCAAGAAGATACCCAAATGGAAGCTCAAGAGATTGAACATGGGGAGTAATGCAGGCAGCAGCAGCAGCAGCATGGAGGTGAACAACGGAGCGGAGCAGGATGCGGAGCAGGCTCGAATCAAGGAGGCCATCACTGCTGTCACGGACGCGGCTGATGGATTGTTCAAGCGTGACTTTGAGGACATATACGACCAAGATCGCGAGCTCTTGATGCGAGCGTACCGTCGCGAGACGGGAGAGGATTGGGTGGATCCCGAAGCACAGCGACAAGACGACGAGTCCGCTCAAGGCCCACCGAAAGAGTGGGAGTTTCGATGGACAGATGGTCGGGACGATGCCTCAAAGAAGGGACCCTTTGAGGCTGCCATGATGAAAGCTTGGCAAGATTCGGGCTATTTTGGACATGGTGTTGAGTTCCGACATGTAGGTGATGGCGACGATGGGTGGACGACAACGGCGTCGTTTGTCTGAAGTTGGGGAAGCCAGTTTCGACTTGACCTGACCACTACCAAAGAAAGATGTTGCTGAACCATACTGCACACATGTAATACCAGGCACGTTGGCAAGTTTTGTTGGTGCATGAGTAAAACACGGGAAATCGCCATGTGCGCAGGCGGCTGTGCGTGGCTCTGGGACACCTGCAGCCCATGAACCAGCGGGAAACCAATCGGTTTGCGAACGGAAAACAATGCAGATGTCTATTGTCGCCATGCATTGAAGCCGCACCATACCTCAAGACTGAAAGTTTGAGGCCGTTTTGAAGGCTCACGCCCGCCGCAAATTCTGGCCAGAGCTGGTGAGGGCCGGGGCGGGAGGCAAGGGGGTTTTGGGCCTTTAGTTTTGCTCGAAACGGTTCGCCCTACTCTGCTGCTCCGTGTGTCCTCCCATCGGTTTTACTTGCCGCGGCCAGAGACAGAGCACCAATACTTTAGTGACTCATCCTCTTCATTCTTCTCACCGTGGATGCCATGGATACGAAGAGCCAAATTACGTTGTTTGGACATTGTTGAGTTTCCACCCATCACAATATTCGCATATAAATATCCAGTATTTTCTTCTTGCTCTCCGTGAGTTGTTAAATGAAACCCCGACCCACTTTATGGTCTGCCAATGGCCAGCTCTACTGTAACAATAGTTGCTGATTGGTGGCGGGGTCGGATCCAGCTCTTGCTCCTCGTCCTGCCAACTGACAACGTGGGCCAGTGAAGGAGCAGAAGTGGTGAGACGGAAAAGTGCTGGGAACAAGAAGCAACCTGTGACGTCCCCGCCGGATTGAAAAAGAAAAAACGCATCAAGGCGGGGTGGAGGAAGCGAGAGGGGTCGGAATGATGGCAAGCCAAGCCACGCCAATGTAGAAAGAGCTTGTTAGTGCCCCTCGCCATTTGCAGCGAGTACCAGCAAGAAATGGAACTGTTGAGGAACGCCCAGCTTCCTTTTGGCGTATCCTCACGCTCCAACGTTAGCATTCCGAGCATGAACCTCTGTGGTGGATGCATGGGAACCCCCCGAAACCCCCGATGCCGCTTTCATGGCATGAGGTACGTCAACGCGGTGGGTGACGCTTGGTTGGTTGGTTGGTCGGTCGGTCAGTCGGTCGGCCTTGGTCTTGGTCTTGGGTTGTCTGATGGTTCAATGTTTTGGTTTTCCGGTCGCGGGAGAACTTGCGAAAGGAACTCCGAGTAATGTTCAGCTCGACATGCCACCTGCTGCCTTCCTGCCGGATTTTCCATGCTGAATGGCACATCTCAAGATGGATCCAGCATGATCCAGCAGGCCATGTTCCGAGTCTGCGGCACAAGATTGGTAAGCAATACCGACCACGAGAGGATGAGCAGCCATTCACTGCCTGCTGATGATGTGTTGTGGCCATGAGATTTGTCGTTTGTGGTGTGATGTCAGAGGCTGCAGAGGCTGCAGAGGCTGCAAGGGCTGCAAGGGCTGCAAAGGCGGACGCAGGGCGGGCGGGCGGACTGGTGCCACCAGTCTCTCTCCAGTCCAGTCTCCAGTCTCCAGTCTCCCAGCCAGCACAGTGCCTCCTTCCCTCTGTGCCTCCTTCGTTCCTTCCAAGGGTGGCAGCCCAGCACTATTTTTCCACCACCTTCTGTCCTCCCCTCCCCAACCTTCTTTCTCTTTCTTCCTTCCTTCCTTCCTGTCTTCCTGTCTTTCCATCTTCCTTCTCCATTAAGCACTCAACTTGGTCTTTAGTCAACCATCCACAATTCTGCCCTCAAGACACTTGCTTCGGTACGTCAAATGCCCCAGACGATGCGAGAGCGTGCAGCAAAGAGAGCTCCAGCTCCAGCTCCAGCTCCAGCTCCGTTCCTGCGCCCGCTCCAGCTCCAGCTTCACTTACGCTTCTCCCCGCTCTGCCCGCCCAACAGCTTTATTAGCTGCGTGTACTGACATCGAAGCTCCTCGTCGCAGAACTCTACCACTCTACAAAATGACTGTCAAGGTTGGCATCAACGGTTTCGGTCGCATTGGCCGTATCGTCTTCCGCAACGCTGTCGAGCACACCGATATTGAGGTCGTTGCCGTCAACGATCCTTTCATCGACCCTGAATATGCTGTGAGTAATTTCCTCCTAGCTTTTTCCGCGATTGCATTCTGCTGCCGTTGCCCGCATTGTTTTGCTGGGGCGGTTTTTTTCCTCTGCCCCTCCCCCTCCTTGACGTCGCGCTTTTGCCCCTCCAAAGACCTGCATAGAGTGGGGGGTACAGTGAAAGCGGTACTGGTGCCTCTTGCTGAACCCCCACCACCACCTTAAAAACAATCCATGTCGCGTTCTCTCTCACTCCAACTTGCCCCGCGCATGGGGATTACGTGAGTGTGCCAGCGACGGCTCGTCCCTACGTGGTCACGGATTCGATGGGTGAAATTCGCATGCAGTCGCCATACCCCGTGTCTGGTCTCGTCCTCAACTTCCTTGAAACAGTGTTTTTTTTTTCCTTACCTCCTGATTCGCCATCTAGCTATATGGCAAAGCTCACCGCTAATGTTCCTTTCAGGCCTACATGCTCAAGTATGACTCTTCCCACGGCATCTTCAAGGGCGAGGTCGAGAAGGCCGCCGATGGCTTGATTGTCAATGGCAAGAAGGTCAAGTTCTACACTGAGCGCGACCCTGCTGCCATTCCCTGGAAGGAGTCTGGCGCCGAGTACATTGTCGAGTCTACTGGTGTCTTCACCACCACCGACAAGGCCAAGGCTCACTTGGCTGGTGGCGCCAAGAAGGTCGTCATCTCTGCTCCTTCTGCCGATGCCCCCATGTACGTTATGGGAGTCAACGAGAAGACTTATGACGGCAAGGCCGACGTCATTTCCAACGCCTCTTGCACTACCAACTGCCTGGCACCCCTCGCCAAGGTCATCCACGACAAGTACACCATCGTCGAGGGTCTCATGACCACTGTTCACTCCTACACCGCCACCCAGAAGACCGTCGACGGTCCCTCAGGCAAGGACTGGCGAGGTGGCCGTGGTGCTGCCCAGAACATCATTCCCAGCAGCACTGGTGCCGCCAAGGCCGTCGGCAAGGTCATTCCCGACCTTAACGGCAAGCTCACTGGCATGTCCATGCGAGTTCCCACTGCCAACGTCTCCGTTGTTGACTTGACTGTCCGCATTGAGAAGGAAGCTTCCTACGACGAGATCAAGGCGACCGTCAAGGAAGCCGCCAACGGTCCCCTCAAGGGCATTCTCGCCTACACCGAGGACGACGTTGTGTCCAGCGACATGAACGGTAACACCCACTCGTCCATCTTCGATGCCAAGGCCGGTATCTCCCTGAACAAGAACTTTATCAAGCTCATCTCCTGGTACGACAACGAGTGGGGCTACTCCCGCCGTGTTCTCGACCTCCTTGCCTACATTGCCAAGGTCGATGCGGGCAAGTAAATCTGTGCAAGATTTTGTGATTTGAACAATGAGGGAACGAGATGAACAAAAAAAACATGAAGATGAATAATCTTTTGATGTAAGAAAAAAAATGGCGCCTCGATTCAGGTCCGACGTCATAATAATGAAAAGAACGCAAAAAAAACAATCAATTCTCACGAGTCAGTTGAAGCCAGCACGCAAAGAAGCAGGAGCCTGAATATGTGTTGAGAGTGACCATGAAAATAAGATTTGCCTTGAGAAAATGAGCGGCGTGGTGGAGGACGCCAGGAGTATATAGCTCGCTCGAACATGATGATAGATTCCAACTTTGTTTCCCTGGAAATGTGCTCTGCCGTTGTCATTATAAGGATGCCTGCTCTGCTGTGAACTTTCCCCCCAAGCAGCTCGATTCATTTCAGCAATGTACTCTGTATCCATGTGGGCGCCATTTCTGTGCATCTCCCCACGTCAAAGGTACAACAGGATCCCATCTTTCATGAAAAGGGAAAAATCCAATCATTTTTATTACTTGCCCTGACCCAGGGTATACACCAAAAGGAAAAAGAAAAAAAAAGAATAACAAATCCACATAATAAACTCCCACCAGACACGATGGCCCCCCACGTTCCCCTTTCCCTTCCCTCATTCCCCCTTTCAACATCATTCACCGCGACCCTTTTAAGTCGCCTTTGTTTCCACGTGTCGCCCACCAAGAGTGCCTGCCTGACTGTCATGGAAATGAAGAATGGAAAAAAAAAAAAACGTGCATGTATAAATTTATAGACGTATTAAAAACCGTTGTATACGACTAACGAGGGGGAGAGGGAAAAAAAGAAGGAAAAAAGCAGAGAAGAAAGAAAAAGCAGAGAAGAACAAAAAAAGAAAAGAAAAGAAAAACAAGCTGAGCTACGTCATGTATGGATTATTCAGCGATGGAAAAAGAAGATACAAAACGGACGGCTCCTTCTTGTCGTGCTCATTGTAGAAATAGAATGACAATCAGAATACGTGCAATGGGGGGATATCGTGATACGTGAGGGCTGGAAAAATATAAAGATGACGATGAACTGCGAGCAGACTTTGCAGGGACAGATGCTGCAGTCTTGGTGGAGTGGGAAGAAAGAGACGAAAAAAAAAAGGGGGGGGAGGGGGAACACGTGTCTGCCCGAGAGAAACGAGGAATATGTGTCTCGGGATGACACGTGTATCGTTCGCGCGACCGAGCAACGGAGAGAGTATCGTGGTAGAAAAGCAAGCAGTAACAGAAACGCTCAAGATGCAAAAAATTGACCCGTTCTTGGATCGTCCGTTCTTATTCCATCCGACACCTGCCGGCCCCCGAGTCCCGCGGTTTGTTCGTATCAACCCAGCAGATCATATATCTCCCCTGCCATTCTGGACCCGTGTGTGCTCAGGTGACGCCCCAGATAAGCAGACGTCTTTCTTCTCATTTATAAGATGGAGGCGGCAGGCGGCAGGCGACGCATATGCCGAGTTCATCCCGTTCGTCGCGCCAAGACCAGCAGCAGTGTTACCTGTTACCTCCTGCTGTAACCTGGATTGGGTTTCACGGGCCAATTGTCCATGATGATCTGATCTGGAGCCCAGTCAATGTTCTCCTCGGCACACCACGAGCGCAATACCCGCAGCGAGGCGTCTGCAATGTCGTCGAGTGTCGACCATGGATGCACGTCGACCCGTGCTTTGGGGTTCTGCACAGCCGCATTGGCCTGGTGCAACTGAAGCCACGTTTTGTATTTTCGGCGTTCGTGCTGAGCCAGCGTTTCCAAGGTTACGGACAATGCCGAATCGTCACACTGCACGTAGCATTTGATAATCTCGTCAATGGTTATGCCGTAAAACAGGAGCAGCATGGCATACAATGGTTGCTGGTTGCTGATGTCGTTTCGCCGCATCTCACCGACCAAACAATCCATAAGGGGAAACATGGTGTTCCAGCATTGAGGGTCGCCGATTTTGTTGTACATGGCACGATGTACATTTTGTGCGTGGAACGCCAACATAAACGCAATGATGCTTTCCAGGCCTAGCACGTAGGCCAGCTTGATCTTGTATTCGCTCGACCTGTCTGTCATGTTCAACAAGCTGTCGCTGTGATATTGTTTTAGAATTGGATCCGCCTCATGCTTGAGCTTCTTGCCCACAGCCATAAAGGTGGTTTCCTTTTCTCTCAAGATCCTGCCATCTATTCTTTCTCCCTTGCCAGCAACTTTCTCGTTGCCATTAGGTCGCTTGTCGGCTGATCCAGCGGCCGACATCGACAGCGGCACCACTGGTGTTGAATTGGCTAATCCTGTCGGTGTTTGTGCCACAGAGTTTGTGGAGCTCACGCGAGACATGGCCGTCGTCTTTCTCGATGGCGTTAATGGCGTACCAAGCTTAGGATTTGCTGAGAGATCGGACGATCGAGGACGTTTTGTAGCAGTCGCTTCGGCTGCTGACGGTCCGTCGACCGAATGAACTGGTCTCTTTCTCGCCGGTGGTTGGTGTGTTCCATCATCGCCACCGGTGCGAGGCTTTCGGTCGAGCTCCGCATCTGATGATTGACGGCATGACTCCTTTTTGTGCTCCGGCGCATGCCCAATAATCTTTGCAAAGGATGATTGTAAACTTTTTGGCACATTGAGCGACACGACCAACCTCCGGCGATGGCCCAGTTTGTTTACTGGGGCTGAATCAAGCTTGACGTCGTCATCCACATCTTCGTCCGTTGCTGATCGCTTCTTGACACTCCGCTCCTCTGACGAGTCTGCAGAAATTGCTTTTTTTCGCCGTTTTAGCTCAGCCTCAACCGTCGGCGGTAATGTGGGCGACAGTAACGGTGGTATCGAGACTGTTGATCGTGGTTTCTTGGCGGCGGTCGACGCTGTTGACTCCAGCTTCTTCGGTTTGGCTGATGCGCTCCCATCGTTGGTGTCATCACGCCGCTTTTTCTCTTTATCCTTCTTGGCATTTGCGTCCTCCTCCTCGGCTCGTGATCGCTTCTCCTTTTCCTGACTTTCGAAACTCAAGTGCAAAGGAGAAAGCAGTGGCGGCAGAAGCGACTTGGACCCTGTCGTATCGGCCTTTGTTGGCGTGCCTCGACTGCTGTTGTTTCCAGCTACGCTCGGACGGACTCCATTGACCGAATCGCCACGGGGCCGTGCTGCTGGAGAGGTATTGCGACCAGGATTTGTTGGAGCTTTGAGGAGTGCTCGGCCATTGGAAACTGATGATGATGATACTGATGGCGGGGGTTTTCCTCGATCATCTTTCGATGAGGCATTTCCTGCTACATCGCGATGGTCGCGATCACGAGACGGTGGCGGCGGGACCTTATCTCTGCGGCGAGACACATCATCGCGATCGCGTTGCAGTCGGTCGTCCCAAGGTCGTCGTTCGTCAGGCCGTGAGCGTTTCAGAGGACGCTCATCATCGACGTCAGGTATGCGCCGCTTGCCAGCAGGTGATGGCGGTCGAGGGGGTAGAGATGCTGGTTTGGGGGGCAGTCTGGAGAAAAGAAAAGAAAAGAAAAGAGAAAAGAGGGCGAAAATGTCAGCCAACGACTGGAGAAAGTCGAGCATCGAAACTATGTTGTGTACGCACCGAGATTCAGAGGCGACACCGTCGCGATTCAGCTTCGGTTTCGCGCTGGCCGAGAAGGCATCCGAGTCCCTTGTTCTACTAGGACCATCTAACCGCCTCGGTTCTTGATATGGTTTGCCGCCGTCGGCATGGGAAGTCGCCGGTGTTGACGTCGCAGAGCCGGAAGGAGGTAGCAGCGTACGCTCGCTCTCTTTCCTTTTCGCGATGGCGGGTTCCGGTGGCGATGCCGATGCTACAAGACCCGTCTTCTTGTTCTTGTAGTCGCTCAACGAAAGTTTCTTCTTTTCCCCCGAGCTACCCTTAGAAAGCGCGGTGACCTCGCGAGGAACGGGCTTCAAAGGCTCCTCGCGCATATCGTAATAAGATCTCGTGAGTAGCGTGCCACGATCAGCCTCGGACAAGAGTGTTAGATACTGCAGGCGAGGGTTGTGCCATTCCTCAAAGCGACGCTTCGCGACGCGAGACTCGGCGGTCTCGTCGTCTTCCGCGTCTGGACGATGACGCCAAGTGGATGAAAATGACAGGTGATGGGGTTTTTCGGGTAGAATGCGCTTGGAGAGCACCTCAATCGTCTTCGCCGCAGCTTCCATTGTTCGCGGGTCGTGACCATACCGCGAGGCAGGACGCGGCGGCGGCGAGCGATGGAGCGCAAGCGTCGACGAGAACAGCTGAGGGGTGAAGTCACACGGAAGCAGTAGTCACGTCGTCCGCTACACGTAATAAAAAAACTGCTTACGCGTCGAACAGGGCGTTTGAGCGTTTGAGCGAGGTAGCTAGGTAGGTTGCAGGTAGGTAGGTAGTAGATAGGGCGCAAAGCTGTTTCGGCGGTTGGTAGTGAACGGGTACGTACTCAATCGGATGGATTAAAATGGTCGTTGTCAGTTGGATCGAGGCAGTAGGCCCAAGTACTAGGTATGGGCCCCCGGGGGGGAGGGAAGGATGGGGAGTCGGGACGGGCAGATTCCCTCTAGGAGCCGGTGTGGACTGTCACTCGTCCCACACCAAGAAAGTCCACTGGTCCTGGACTCCGTCGCCGCCTAAAAAGTCGATTCAGGTTATAGGTCGGCGGCCAGCGGGAATAGAGCAGGGTTGCGGCTCATTCTCTTCCTCTTGATCTCAACAATGAAAGTCTCTCTGCGCTCAATCGCGGTGAAGCACAAGCCACGAGTGCCACTGTGCTGGGACGGTGAAACAAGAAGTCAGCAGAAAGGGGAAAGGTATAAACAATGAACGAAGGCGAAACGAAGAAAGGGAAAAAGGGAAAAAGGGAAAAAGGGAAAAAGGGAAAAAGGAAAAAAAAAGGAGAGAAGTCAAAAGGAAGGAGGGTTGGGGGGGGGGGGGGTAGGCGAGACAAGGCCAAGTCTGGCGAGCTATAGCGAGGTCTGGCAGTATCTCGCGAGTGGTTCTGAAGGTTCATACGCTGTCGCCGTCTTGGCTGAGGGAAGAAGAAAGAGGCTGATCAGCAACCGTCGAGGAGAAGGAAATGCGGGCGAGCGGGCGGACAGGGTCGAATAACAGCGCAGATTTGGGACCGGACGTTTTGCTAGAAAAGACTGAAGCCCATGTGGCAGGACCAGGTCAAAACGGGCACGCGCTGCCGCTGCCCATTCACTAACTGCCTTGGCTGCATGTGGCTTCAAATGTCGACTTGCTCAGGTCCAGGTTCGCTTTGACGCTTTCACCTTCCCGCAGTGTTGGTACCCAGTATTCGCCGTCTTTGCCGTCTTTGCTGTCTTTGCTGTACCACGTCAAGCAAGCTCGCGCCAGCGAATCGGACTATGCAGCCATGTTTCTCGAGGCCGCGTGATGTGGGCCAAGCAATGCGCACATGAACAATGAAATGAGAAGAGACGAGGGGCCATGATGATGTCCGGTCTGGTGCGATTGTGTGGGAGGATTGAGGTATGTACCCTAAGTACCTAGTAGATAGTATGTTGCTCTTGCGAGTCTGCAGTTACGCGTCTCACCAGAGTGAGGACATGGAAGGAAGTACATCCAGGTTGCTCTTTCCATTCATGTCTGGCAGCCCTGCTCCTGCTCTCTCCTGCCTCATGCGCATGGCGTGTTTCCCCGCGACGGTTTCAGGACGGACGGTGATGATGGCGACATGTCCTGTCGCTTTCAATGGAATGAATAAAGTGCTTGTTCCATTCCGGCCTCAATATCCACCGCACCGTCATCAACAGAGAGCACATCTGCCGACGAAATGCCTCCTCTCCCAATATCCATGCATCGCCACACAAAGAACCTAGGCTCTACCCAAAGCCACATCGTGTGCGGTTTGTCTACGACATGTCTTATACCGTGGGCCAAAACAGCATCCTAAACAAGATCTCTATAATTCCGGGCAGTAACACAATTCAATCAGCCAAGCTTCCATAGAACATAAACCATGTTTTTTTTTTATCTTAGAGCTAGTCTAGACCATCTGCACCAAATGGTACAGCAAATGGTAGAATAAAAATGGACGGACTGAATGAGCGGTCCATCAAATCCTGATAAAGTCATTCCCATGTAGCATCAAAAAAAAAATACCCCAAAAACGCCGTCCGACTTTCACAATTCTTGCTTTTTTTTTTCTTCTCCGCAGTCAACCCATATCAAGCCTCTCGCTCTATTGATATTCATCAACTTAAATCCATCTTCTCTGCAGTGGTAGCTGCACCATTCGTCACTGACAAGTCCACCGCGCCGTCATTACCGATGAGCCGTTTCTCCGAATCGGATACGAACTTGACGCTTCGGCTGGGGTCGTAGAAGAGCTTGTAACTGCGCTGCACGTCTTCGACATCCACTTGCTTGGCACGTCGTTTGGCAGAGACAAGTTGCGAGGTGCTGATCAAATTGCTGGCATATCGGAGGCCAGCTTCCTCGCCAATCTTGGTAAGAAGTGCGAGAGCGTCCGGCGAGATATCAATCTCCTCCTCCTGTGCGCGAATGGACAAAATTTGCTTGATTTCCTCGGCGGCATACGCATGTGTGTTGATGATGACGACACGATCGAGAAAGTCGATGGGCAGGCCGTGCGGGCTACGATAGTTTGTGCCTCGAATGCGAGAGATGCCACGGTTGCTGGCCATGATGACGACGGGGGCCAAATCGTCCTCCAAAGCCCGGTTGATATATGAGAAGCATTCAATGTCAAGCATGTGAATCTCATCGATGAAAAGGACACCGGGGACAATTTCGGCCTTGCCCTCCTCCTTCCACTCACCAACCTTGGTATTGATCTGGTCTCGAATCTCGCTTCGTATCTCGCCCGTGTCGCCAGAGAAGAGGGCCAAGAAACCCTGCGTCCTCGAATTTATGACATCGATTTCGTGGAGAGTAACCGTGTGCACAACCTCTTTGCGTTTCTGTAATTCTCCATCGGGGCACTGCAGGAATTTGGTGTCCACACCCATGGCATCGTAGTCGCGCGAGCGCGCATAGGAGCGACCCAATTTTGTGATCTTTCCCGACGACTTATCGATGGATATAATATCACCGGCCATGACGCGCTCTTTGGTCATGGCGTCAATCATCTTGCTTCCCATGTCGTAGACGGCTTCCATGTCGGTCGTCTTGATGGTGAGTTTGCCCTGTTTGGTGGTGCCAGTGACGCTGCGATCGATCTGGATCTCGACAACCTCTCCCTCCATGATTTCGCTTTCTTCCTTGATACGAACACCAATCGATTTGCGAAAGGCTTGCGTGAGAGCCTCCGTCTTGGACATTTCCAAAGAGAAGATTTCGGACGAAGCAAGCGACGTAAAGGGGACATCGGGACCAAGAGATTGCGCCATTCCCATGGCGATAGCTGTTTTTCCGGTACTGCGAGAAAAAAAATTGTAAGCATAATTGAAAAAGTTTTATAAATATTATACAATCAAGGCACGGCGCAAAGGGGCTTGTGAGAGCCTACCTCGGAGGGCCTGCAATCAACACTGCGCGTCCAGCAATCTTGCCATCTTTGATCATTTGCAGAATGACTGCAGCAGCTTTGCGAGCCTTTTCTTGGCCGACGAGACCTTGCGATGCCGCCCGCGGTTCCAGACTGGTGGCATCGACTCCGAGACCACGAATGTGAGAATGAGCGGCGATGAGGTTGAGACCGCGGAGGTCCTTGGTTTCGGACACGGTCATCAGTGGCTGCAGAAGGGCGCGATTAGCTTACAAACTTCTCTTTTAGATATCCCCACATCCAGAGAGATGGACACATATTGGATCGGAAGACTTACTGCGGCCATAGTTTTGTGTGCCTTGAGGAGTGATGTGGAATTGGCAGCACGGGAAGGGACGTGGTGGATATTCGAGAACAAAAGGCTGGGCTCAGCCTCGCGCTTCCTTCGCGCTGGCAAAATTTGGCCGCGACTTATTAGCACGCGCATGCGCTTGTTGGACATTGCGGCGCCAGCCGGACCCATAAAATCATGTGAGTTAAGACTCGAGAGTGACCACCAACACCAGAAAAACGTCTTAAACAAGCAGAAGGAAGGTGACAACCCTCTTATCGTGGCTCCACTTCCCGTCCTACCTTTCCATCGCCACACCGCTCAATGGTTTCATCATGCCATCTTCCCCGCGTACTTGCGCTTTGTGGCTGTCTTCGAAATGCAAGTCAAGTCGAGTCTACTTTGTTGACAAAGAGGAGTCTGGTTAAGTACTAGGTAGTTAGGAACTTTGAGGAACTGGACATTGCCTGGCAACTGTCAAACATCAACCCCTGTTGCCGTTGCGAGGCTGGACGGATCTACTGTGGGGGTGGGAAAAAAAAAGAAAAAACGCATGACAAAAGGCAACAAATAATTTAAAAAAAAAAAAAAAAAAAAACTAGGTTCTTTTTCACACCCTTGAGCAAGATTCGGGTGTTACTTCTAGTTCCCCCTTGATTGCTTGATTTTTTAACGTGAGGCACTATACCTAAGCTCAAAATCTATTAAGTCCCATAGCTCAAACATTCTCGTTTTGGAGTACCTAACCTTGCCGTCTTCTCTGTTTGGATTTTTGAAAAAAAGCACTTACAAAAACGTATATGCCTTCGCTCCAAACTGTCTCATTTTTTTCCTCTTGTACTGCCGGCTCTGCCAAGATCTGCCGGCTGTCAAAAAGGGCACGTGACAAACGTCGCCAACTGCTTGGAATTCATGATGAGTCGTCGTCGATCCTTGGACCACGATGGTCAGTGCGAGAACGGACAAGTCTTTGACCTTTTCGACCGGAGTAAATTGTCCCGCAGAAGCTCTTATCATAATGACCGACACTTGGATCTGGAGAGACGTCACGACACCAATCGCAGCAGCATCCGTCGCGACTGCGACTACACGCGTCTTGACGACGGCCAGCCGCACAGTCCCCAGCCACTGTCGAATGCCCCATCGTGTGAAGGCAACAGAAAGTCAAGTGAGACTTGCCTTCGTATTCTTCTTCCCTCTTCTTCCTCCTTCGCTTCGCTGCACAGTCTTGTGCGGGGGTGCCATGCAGGGCTCCTTTTTTTTTTTCCTTCCTCTTCTTTCTTTTTTTGCTCTTTTTTTTTCTTATAAACCAACAACTGACTAAACCACACCCCTTGTCCAGACTCGCCGCCATTCGCAACGATGCAACAAACAGGCACGACCAGCACTGCTCCTTGGAGCGATACAGAATTAAAAGACTTGGTGGAATTCTTATGCGATAAGATGTGGTGGCGTGTGCAATGCGAGCACGAGAGGAAGAGGGAAAAAAAGCTATGCGCCGATCGAGAACGTTGTCCAGCCGGCAATCCTGAATCCGTTCACTACTCGGATATCTTGAGGTTGCAAATAGATCAGTGTCAGAAGACAAGGAAGAAATACTCGGACCGTATGAGCATCGCCGAAGACAAACTCATGACGGGTATTACGCAACTGATGGAGAGACACGCACCACGCAGCCTCACCTCCTCGGCAGCGACAATCAGCGGCGCGGAAAGCGAGAAACTCGGCGCCAAGTTGGAAAGCCTTCGACAGACTGTCGACGCATCAGCCAAGCAACGAAAAAAAGATCAAGAAGAGAACAACAAGCTCAGCGCTTCCGCTTCTGCCAAAATATCCGCTACTGCTGCTGCCCAAGCCAAGCTAAGCAAGGAGACGGATGAGCTGAAGAAGAGTCTGGAGTTGGAAAGACAGCGCAACCACAGGCTGGAGAAGAGGCTCGAAGACATGGAGCACAAGCTCAACAGCATGAGTCAGAAACAGGAGAAACTTGCTCAAGAGACAGCATCTAATACTTTCTCTGGCAACGAATGCTCCGTCAAAATGACACAAGTGCTGAAGAGATTGGATTCCATCTCCGTGAGTGCAGTAACAAGGGGGGAGCTCAAGATGGCTCTAGAACAATTCGATGATGTAATTACATCACCGGTAGATAACTCCTGCATAGGGAGACAAGACGATGAGCCAGGTCCGAGCGGCAACAAAACGAGACAGCACCTGCGTCAACTCTCGAGCGTTGTTGAAGACGTCAAGTCCAGCATCGGATACGGTGCAGATGGCGCGGTTCCAAAGTGTATTGCAGATTTACAGGGGGAAGTCAGCAGCTGTACAAAATCAATACAGTCTTATTACGAGCAAAGTTTAATCATGTCCGAGACTTTGAAAACCCTGCAGGAGTCAATATGCTCGTTGCAATCCGAGGCCCAACAGAAGCAGGAACACGACTTACCACCACCACCACCACCACCAACAACAACAACAACAACACCATTACCACGCACACTACCACTGCGGCCGCTTCCATCGTTATCGGCCGGCCATGGGGTGAACCAACAAGACCTAGACACGCAGATGATGCGCCTGTCGGCAACTCTCACGGAGGACATTCAGAGGAAGATGCAGGAAAAGCTAGCCAAAGTGGCCGAGCAGCTAGGCTCCTTTATTGACAAGGAACGACGCGAACGAGAGCAGGCATCTAGCAAAGCCGAGGACTCATGCAACAAAGTCGAATCCCTCTCCCGAAGTGTCGATGACCTCAAAAACTACATGCAAAACTCGGTCCACAAACTGGACTCGCTCTGCGTCCACATCCTGACGCAACTACAGCACCACAAGGACGGCATGGGGAGCTTTGACTCGAGACTTCAGTTCGTGGCAATGGAGCACGCGCGCCACGCGGAGGAGGTGGCGATGCAGCTGCGCGTGGTGAATACGTGGCAGAGCAATTTTACGACGAAGCCGCTGTATCTCGACATTGTAGCTCACATCAATAGGACGCTGCCCAGCGGCATCAACGCAAAGATGTCGACGCTGGCTTCGCGCGTCGAGGCCGTGGAGAGCCAGCTGAGGGCGGGCGAGGCGGCGGCGTTGAAGAAGCGAAAGCTGCAGGAGTAGTTTACTGTAGTCATGCGAGTGCGAGTGACATGTGAAGATGTGACGATGCAAGGCGATGATTTCGGACTATACCCAATTGTTTTCAACGTCAGCGGTGTCTGCCGTGATGGATGGGGCGCTTCCACGGACGCGTATCCCACTGTGTATATATTCTTGGCGCTCTAGTGTAGTTGAACATGGAGCCGTGATGCATATCTCTCGGCTCGTCCGGGAGACGCATTCGGGACAAGTCTCTTTGTGTGAACAAGTCTCTGGCGTGTGTATGCACAGGGAACAGACAACCAACCAACCTGTTCAAGTGAAGAAGCGGCAAGTCAAGAAGCGGGCAACGGAATATTGCCCCTGAAGCGGTCTGTATCCTCTTCGGTGCCCACTCATCTCTGGAGTATTTATGTTGCGGCTCACGCAAGGGACACGACGCAAAGAGAGAAAAGCAACAGTGAAGATAGAAGCTATCGTAGCCACGGATGGGTTCTATCTGAAGAAGTGTGATAATAAAAAGAGGAAGCTAGCTAAGGCTCACTGGCGAGCGACCTTAGAAGTGGGTAACCGCACTACGTAACCTAGTGTGCGTATATATAGGACCTAATATCCCTAGATTTAAGAAAAAAAATAATAGCCTTATTATTAGCTATATTATTAATTAAAAGTAACTTATATATATAATTTTATACTTTTATATATCTTAAAAATAAAGAAAATAGAATATTAAAATCTTAAAACTTTACTAGCTAACTATATTATTTTATTCTTTACCTTAGATAGCTATATTTAGTTCCTTTTTATTTAGTTTCCCTACTATTATACTTATTTCCTACTTACTTATAGTAATATTTATATTAGTTAAATTACTATTAATTTAACTATTATTCTTATTATTAATTATAGGTTAGCCTTTCTTAGTATAGTTAGGAATCCCTTTTACTATAACCTATAATTACTTTTAGAAGAGAAATATAACCTTTAAAACTTATTATAACTATTTCTAGATTTAAGGAATTAAGGTATTTTGTTTTTTTTAGGTTCTATTAATGCCTACTACTAGGTATAGTGGGTAACACTATAGGTTATTAACTAGTTTAATAATATTTAATATAAGGTCTATTAGCGGTTTTATAACTTTCTATAATAATACTAAACAATCTTAGCTACAATGCCTATACTAATAGCTAATAATATTATAAATATTACACATTATTAATGTTTTAGACTTATATAAGTATTAAGTAGGCTAGTATCTATAGCAATAATAAAGGCTATAATATTTAGTATATCTATAAGCATTTATTACTATATTTATAGACTTATAGAAGGAATATAAGGCCTTTAATAGGTTAGAATCTACTAATCCTAAGATAAGTAATGCAGATCTAATAAAAAAATTATATATATAGGCCCTTATAATAGCGATATTATTATATAGATAGTTATCTATAAATCTAGTTAATATAGTTTAAACTATATTATAAATAATAAAGTCTACTTTATAACCTATAGCTTTATTAATAAGTTTAATATTAATTAATTCTTAATAGACTTCTATAAGGGATACCTTTTACTATATATATTCTAAGTATTGCTTCTAAGCCTTATAAGGAGTTATAATATATATTATTACCTTATATACTTCCTATACTAGTTTATTATTTTATAAATCTATATAGAGACTAAAATTCTACTATATAACCTAAAGAGTAAGAGTAATTAATAATTAGGCTAAGGATTTATTTAAATAGGTTAATTTAATTTACTACTCTTATACATTTAGTATATTAATAAACACTAAATAAACATCTAGGGTATGTCCTAATAAGGTAAATAGCTAACTCTTAATTATATTTAAATAAGTTTCCTAGTTATAATATATAATAGTTATATAACTATAATAAAATTTTCTTACTATAAATACCTAATAGTTTTCTTTAAAATAATAACTATTAGTAAGAATAATATTTAATATACCTTTTAAGTTAGCCTAAGTAAGAAGGCTATATATATATTATAGCCTAAATATATCTTTATAGATAAGTTTATTATTTTTTAGTCCTATAATAATATTAATATTCCCTTAGTATATATTAAATACTAAGCTAAATTAATAGAGGTTTCCTATAAAAATAATAGCTGCTTTAAGCTAAGCTAAAGTTAGCATAAGAGATAACATCTCTATTATATAACTAGCTTTATTACTAATTACTAAACTAGGGTACTATAAAGGATAATAATTTATAATTTCTCTTACTATTATAGGGGTATAGAAGATAGTAATAACCTTATTTATTACTTCTGCTACGCAGTCTTAAGCTTATACTATATATTTTATTTTATTAGTATAGAATATATAAGGTTCTACCTCTTATACCTAAATGCCTTTTAAAATTAAAGACTATCTATTAGGGTTAAATATAGTAAATTATTATATACATACTAATAATAAAAAAGGGGTAAGGCTAGGGTTTTAATTATTTAATTATATAGTATATACTATATTAAATAATTCTTAATAACTTTTCTAAAACCTAAAGTTAAATTTATTTTCTTTAAGTTAAGGTACTAAAATAAAAGCACTAAACACATATTATATTTCTATATTATAACTATATACTTAAATAACTTTATTATAGTAGGTTACTACCTATTTTATAAAAGTATTATCTAGCTATATATTCTAAGCTTTAGTAAAAATAAATTTAGTTTAGAGCTTATTAATAAAGGGAGAAGTATTATAGTCCTTATTTTAGTCTTTATTAATATTCTAAGCATAATATATATTAGCTAGGGTAAATCTAGTTATACCCTTATTATAATATTTCTAAAATAATAGTTTATTTAAGAGATAGACACTATTTAAAATAGTATAAGCTAATTTTATTATAAATATTATTTTACTAGCTCTTAAAATACTATATAAAAAGGCAACGCTACCTTTATAATACTAAAGGGCCTATAAGTGCTTTATTTTAAATATAAAAAACATTCTAAAAAATATAGCTATTAATAGACTAAGAAAAGCTATATAAAGATTAAAGTAAGATATAGTAAGGAAATATAAGTATATAAAAAGAATTTACTAAAACTAAGCAAATTAATATAATAATTCCTTTAAGTTATTTATATAGTAAATAGCGTTTGCTTCTACCTTAGCTATATTTTTATCTATAAAATATTAAATATAACTATAAATAGAGGGAATATTTACTAGCTTATAATAAAACTCCCTTTATTTAGAAATTTCTATTATTTCTATAATATTAATCTTAATAAAGGGGGCTAAAAAGGGTATAGGCTAGCCTTATTATTTAAGTCTTTAAGCTAGGAAGAAAAAATTAAGTATAGGTTTAGTGTGTTAAGGTTATATTACATAAAAGGCTAACTATTTAGCGCTAAAATTTCCTACTTTTAAGGCAAAAGGTACTAAATTTCTAACATTAAATATTAATTAAATTCTAGCCTTATATATAATTTCTATTTCCTTAGTGTCTTTAAAGCATTCCTTAGCTTTATTTAAGATATAATAAGTAATAATATCTTTATTAGTTAATCCTTTATAAATTACCCTCTTTATATTAAATATATAAAGGGAGATAAAAGATTTAAAAATAAAGATAGTATTTTTACTAAAAATCTTATAAAAATATTCCTTATTATTAAAGAAAGATATATTATTTAAGTTATTCTTAAGCTCCTAATAACTACTATTATTAAATATATTAGATACCTAATTCTTATAAACCTAATTTTTATATTATATTTAAAGTTCCCTAACTTTAGTAGCTACCCTTTACTTAGTTATTACTAATTAGTCTATTAATTTATAAGCAATTTTCTATTATAAGGTATTATTACTAATTAGTTTTAGTAAGATATAAAAGTAGTAAGTAAGCTTAAATACTATTTTAATTAGTTTATTTAAATTTAGTAAAAGTTACTATATAGTTAAGTTAAAAGGAATATAAATTAAGAACTAAGTAACTTAGTTATTAGCTATAATACTATAAATATCTATATTATTAGGGGAAGTAAGCTATTCCATTCCTTTAATTAAAATAATATAAGCCTTTAAGGGAGTCTTTATATAGGTAACTTATAAAATAAATTGCTAATAAGAGATATCTTTAGCACTAAAAACCTAAGTAATGCAATACTAATTATAAAATATAAAGGTAAGAACCCTAGGGGTAGAATAGTTTAGATAATTAATTCTATCTATTAAATAAGATTTATAATTAAAATTCTTTAATTTATTATTATTTTTAACTACTATAAAAAAGGTAGTAATATTTTCTTTATTATAAAAGGATAAGGTATAATTTATATCCTAATTATTAAGTATAGGGACTAATATAGAAAATTATAACTTAGAATCTCCTAGTTAAGAATTATAGTATAAAGAAAAAAAAATAGTAAAAGTAGTTACTTAATAATATCTTAATAGTTTTAAAGCTATTTATTTTAAAAGGTCCTATCCTTATAAATAATAATAATAGCGGTAAGGACCTCTATATTAATATAAGTTACTTTATTATAAATAGCTAAGAGGTATTTAGTATTTATAATATTAATTATAGCTTTACTTAGCTATTTAGGGACATTATTAATATCTAGGTATATATAAAACTAAGTCCTTTTTTTTAAATAAAAGAATAATTAGTTAGAATAAGGAAGCTATAAAAATAATAAGTTAACTTATATTTAGGTATTAAATAATTTTATAATAGCTTTACTATTTAATAGTAAAATAAGGATATCTACTACTTAACTTATTTTAAAGCTATTTAAAGAATAAAAGGTAAATACTAAATGCTTAGGGATATAATTTTTAATAATAATATTAATATAGGTATAAAAACCTAGCGCTTAGTAATGCTTAAAGTAATATAAATAGTCTAGGTAATAGCCTTTAATAGTATAATTACCTTAAAGAAATACTATTTTCTTTAAAGCCTTACTTTAAATTAAAGCTAAGAGTAATTTTATTTATTTAACTTAGTTAAAGGTAGTCTATAGGAAAAGAAGGTTAGTAACCTTATATTTACTATTTAGTTTTAATACTATAGAAAAAGGCTTAGAGTTATTTTAGAAAGTATCTTTAGTTATTAAATTAAAATAGGAAGCTTTTTAGTTAATTAAAATAAATAGTTTTATTTTATATATTTAGTTTTTCTAGGGAGGTAAGATTAAAAATAAGGTAGCTGCCTCTATAATAGCTACCTTAGTAGGTTATAAGGAATAAAAAAAGGTAAATAAAATAGAATTTAATATTAGTAGAGATATAAATATCTAAGATATATAGTTAGTAGTTATAAATTAATAATTTAGGTTTAAGGTATAGATTAACTTTTAACTATTAAGCTATAGAATGCTAAAAGTAAACTAGGGATTAACTAATCTATTTAATATAAGAATAATCTAATTAAGCACTAGCTGTCTACTATTATTATTTTATATAAACTTAAATTGCTTTATATAGGTATATTAGGGAATAGGTAGTTAGAGGGCTTTTAGAACTCCCTTTAGACTAGGCTAAGGGTTAGATAACTAATATCTATAAGGGAATAAGTTTTGCTAAATAGCTTTAACCACTTAATTATTTATAATAAAATATAGTTAATTTTTTAAGATAGGTTGTAGTAGTACTATATAGAGAAGGAAGGGTTTAGAAGGAAAACAGTCAGAGTGTAGGAGGGTATAAATAAAGGAAAAAAAAAAAAAAAAAAAAAAAAAAAAAAAAAGAAGGGGGGAAATAAATTTATATAGAAGGGAGAAGGTAAGGTAAGAGGAAGGTGAAAATGTAAACAACCTACTAGTTTAGGCAGCTGGCAGTCTATTGAACAGCTAGTTGTTAGAGTAGGGCTAGTGAGATGAAGATATTCTAATTCACTAAAAAAATATAAGGTATATAGGTTCTGTTCCTACCACTTAGGTTATAATGGAAGAATAGAGGTTATAATATACTAGTTAGACTAGGTATTGTGTTTAGAAAGGTATTTCTTTAGTAGATTAGGAATATTCTCTCTTAGGGTAGCCTTTAGTTCCTAGCTATTATAATTATCTAAATATCCTAGCTATTAGACCTTAAACTAATAATAGCTATAATAGCCTTAAACCTCTAAAATATAATTAATAATAAATCTCTCTATACCCTTATAATAAAGACCGCTTAGTAGTAAGGCAATATAAGTTTTAGCTACTATTAGTTTAAGGTATTTAATACTTATTTCTAGGCACTATTTAAGGTATAAGGGTAATGTAATTTTATAATAGAGATTACTTATCTTTTCTAAGATAGGAAAGGGGCTAACCTTACAATAAGATATCTTTATTTAGTTATTTAAATAATAGCTATCCTAACCTTTTTTAGCTAATTTAATATAAACTAAATTCTCTTTATATAGATTAGGAGGTAATAGCTGTCTATTATTATAGCTAATCTTTATATATACTATTACTAATTAAGTGGCATTCTAAGCTTTTTAGTAACGTTATTATTATAATTAACTATATTCTTTAATAGTTATATTCTATACTATAATATTTAAGTTTAGGAAGTAAAGAGGCTTATAACTAAAGCAAAGCTTATAAGGGGAAAACCTAGTTATAGCATTAAGTAAAGAGTTAATATAGAAGGTAATATATAGAAGGACTGCCACCTAGGTGCCTATATTAAATTTAGCTTCTATAACTATACAAAGGCTGTAGATAAGTGTTTAAACCGTCCGCTTAGCTTGCCTGTTAGCTTATTAATAGTGCGGTACACTGGTATAAACTTTAACATTTATGGCTTTATATAGAGAAGTCTAGAGCTAGGAAACTAGGTAAGAGTTAATATTATAAATAAAGTAATGTAGTATACTATACAATAGGTAGACTTAATAAATAAAAGCTTAAGCCTATTTTAAAGAAGTCTATAAGAGCTTCTTAATTAAATAAATAATAATTTTAGTAAATTTATCTATAATTATAAGAATATAGTTAAACTTATTATTAATAGGAAGACTAGTAATAAAATCTAGATAGAGAGTTAACTATAGAATAGTTAGGGTAGGGATAGGTTCTAAAGCTCTAAAGGGTTAACTTTAGTAGGGTTTAGCCTTTTAGCATTTAGAGCAATAATAGATATACATAGCTAAATATCACTTTATGCCATTAATAAAAACTATAGGGCGGAGAAAATCATATAACTATAACGTCCCTAAATGCCCTTTATTATTATAGATTATTTTAAATATATTATCCACTACTAATAATAAAAGATATATATAACGAAATTCTCTATTAAAATAGTATAGAAGGCTAGTGCTTTAGTCTATAGAGAAGGCTAATAGTTTTAATTACTTAGATTTTAGCGCTAATAGCTTAGCATAAACCTTATAAAAGGACTTATTTATTAGTAAGGTAGATATAATTTTAGCTTTAAGATTATTTAAAATAAACTAAAAAGTCTCTACTCTATAACTAATAGTTGCCTTTACTAAGTTTATATTAATACTAATAGGAAATATAGTATATAATACTAAGAGCCTAGGGAAGGCTTCTACTAGGAAGGGAATAGAAGAGATAGATTATTTAATAAAAGGTAATTTAGTAGGTTCCTTCTATAGTAATTAAGATTAGTAGTAAGTAGTAATAAGAAATGTTTTAATCTAAGGCTATAGCCCTTATTCACTAATTTAGGCTATATAAGATAATGCATTTACATTAGTGTGCTTAGGACCCTATTAGTATTAAATAGTAATTTAGTTACGCTATTATTCTAAATACAGACACTAGCTTACTAAATAGAATTTTCCTTTAGGCTTATCTAATCCTAAGAATTAAAAAGTATTATAAATAGCTATATAGTTTATAATAATAATGAATTTTAAGTGGTTAAGGTAGTGTTTTAATTTCTTTAGTGCCTAAACTAAGGTAGCTATCTCTAGTTTAGTTAAGCTATAGTTTTTCTTAGCTAAGAATAAGGCTTTAAATAAAAAAAGAATAGGTTATATAGCTCTATTAGCCTATCTTTAGTATAAGCTAGCTCTAAACCCTTATTCCTTACTTCTATCTATATATAGTTTAAAAGGCTTAGTAAAATCTAAGTAGGCTAGCTTTATTGCTATAACTAACTTACCTTTTAACTCTTTCTAGGCTTTAATAGCCTTAAACTATAGCTCTTAGTATTATAGGTCTTCTAACTTATCTAAGTTAGGCAATACCTTTTATATAGTAAAATTATCCCTCTTTAGGTTCTTAGAAGGAGCTTATTAAAAACCTATTACTTTAATTTGCTAAAGAGGCTCTATTATATCTAAGTAGTAGTTAATAAAATACCTATAGTAACCTATAAAACTAAGCCTCTATTTAAGCTCCTTTAGTATTATAAGTATAGCTAGTTTACTAATAGCTTCTATTTTCTTTTTTATAATACTAAAACTTAAGTAAGAAATAAAGTAACTAAGGGCGTTAAGTTTATAATATATAAAATAGTATTTAGCTAGTAAAAGAGTGTAACCTAATTTTTTAAGAATGCTTAACACTAAGTTCACCTAGTAAAGGTGCTTATAGATATCCTTAGAGAATATAATAATATTATTAATATAGATTATAATAAATTACTATAAGTATAGGTAGAATATTAATTCTATTTAATACTAAAAAAAGAATAAGCTTATTGCTAAGCCTATTATACTTACTATAAAGCGCTTTAGGCTATAGTAGGGGGTAATAAAGGTAGTTTTTTAGTAGTTCTTCTTTTAAATTAGCTATTAAAAAAATCCTTTAACTAAATTAAAAATAGAAAAGATAATAAAACCTTATAGTAATAATAGGATTTCCTTTTAAAGGGGTAAAGAGTATATATTTTTAATTATCTAAGTATTTACTTGCCTTATATCTAGTATAAAACATAGCTTTTAGTTACACTAAACAATAAAAGCTAGTGTTATAATAGGGTAAGGCTTATTAGGTAGAATAGATTCTATAACTCCTACTTTAGATAAGGGGTCTAAAACTATGTTTATAGTAGCCTTATCTTATTTAGAGCTATTATAAGGCTATTAAGCTAACTTAAATAAGTCTATATTTAGTATAAAATCTATAGGTATCTTAATGCTATTGTTAAAATAACTAAGCTAAGCCTAGAATAACTATAGGTATTTCTTTATAATAGCTTTTATTTAGGCATAGTATTCTAGTCCTTAATAGTAGGATATATTAGCCTTATTAAAATTAAAGGGTTTCTCCTTAGATAGTAAATAGAATAAATACCTATTTAGGTACTATAGATTCTTTAGTTCCTCCTTAGAATAGTTCTAGCCTAAAAGGTTAGAAAGTGTAATGCTATACTTATTATTAACTATAAAGATATAAGGGTTAACTATAATTTAGTTAAGTATATATTTACTAAGTAGTTATCCTTTATAGATATAGATTAGGGCTATACTAAATATAAATATATCTATACTATTAGCTTAACTATCTATTATATTAAATAGCAGGCTTACTATTATATAATCTAAAATATCCTAAAAATTACATAGTTCTAGAATATAACCTTTAATAGTAATTAATAGTTGCTTTATATTTAATTAAACTCTACTATATTATTCTAGGCAAAGCACTACTTTCTTAGTAGTGTAGATATTTATAGAGTAAATATAAGCTATACTAGGTTAGTCCTAACTAGTATAGAATATAATAAATTAGTATTTATTATTTAAATAAAAATAATTATTTTTAGTTTTAGCTCTCTATTTAATATATAGCTTATTTTAGTAAAGAAAGGAGTTACTTAGTAGTATATTATAAGAGAGAGAGTTAACTATAAAGCAATTTACTATAAAATTAATAGAAACGCTAAAAGTAAATAATAAGAAAAAAGGTAGGTTAACTATAGTTTTATAAAGAACCTTACCTTTAATGCTTACTATAAAAAAGGGAGAGATATATTACCTTTTAGTGTTTAGGTAATGCTATTTAAGGAAGGGCTTAAAGACTATATAAATACTAAAA